>JAODAL010037648.1:0-40154 GCA_025379985.1 Phyllomedusa bahiana
AGGTCTTCAAAAATATTAAAATTGGGAAGATTGAATTGGGCGCTTATTAGGACGGAGCTTATCAAACCCCCAAAATTTTCCCGTGCGGGGGACAAGTAAACTCCCTTGCAGGTTCATTAACCACTGAAGGACAATTGGGGATTTTTACTAATTCCGGGGCCCCCTCCCCACTGAACCACTTTAAGTGCAAGGGGGCCTCAAAACAAAGCGGTGCGCCAAAGTAAAAAACAAGTATCTGAATGTTTTTCATAATAAAAGGTTTTTTTTGGCACCTTCAATTCACCTGTGGGACTACAAAATTCTGTATTCACATTTAAGTGAAAAAGGTTCTATCAACAAAGCTGGCCCCGCCAAATGAAAAAACATATCTAAATGTATTCAATAAAAAAAGGGGTATTTTTGGCCCCCTTTTAAATTTCACCTGGGGTGCTACAAAATTGCGTATTCACTTTTAAAGCAAGAATCTATAAAAAGCGGGTAGCCCAAAAATGAAAAAACACGTACTAAAAAGTATTGGGATAATAAAGGTTTTTTTTGGGCCCCTTTAAAAATAAACCTTGGGGTGACAAAAATTGCGGGATTCTAATTTAACGCAGGGGCTAACAACAAAGCGGGAAGGGGCCAAAATTGAAAAAGAACACCAACGAAATTATCTGAAAATAAAAGTGGATTTTTTTGCACCTAACAAAGAGCCCTGCAGTTACTAGAAAAATTTTTAAATCCTAATATAATTTCAGGGCCCAATACCGAAAATTTCAATAGAAAACATTAATAAAAAGCTATTCATCAATCCCCAAAAAGTCGGGGGTGAACAAAACCTACTCTTTATGAGTTTGTCTGTGTTCGCCCCCCCCCCCCCCCTTGGTCCCCCCGGACTTTACAGGGGTAAGCTCCTTAAAAATTCCTTCCAACTACATAAAACTTCCAATCTCTGATCAAAAAGTTGAAAAGGACCAGCTAACAGTAGAGCTTTCTCTTAAGAAATAGAATAATTTTTTCGCTGAGCTTTTGGACACGGGCAGAGCACACGCCCTTTCGGGCTATGAGACCTGAGAGACACTGATCATGAACAGGAAGGGCTGTTCATGTAAAACGAGGTCATGTGATTTTTCCAGCCAATCGCAACCATACCCCATCCCAGTCATGACGTCGCACACACATCTCACCCTGCTCTATTCTCTAAGCTGATTTACTGGCCGCCAAAATGACAGGAAGCGCCGAAAATAGCGCGATATTAATAGATGATACACAGATTTTAACCTAAATTATCATATGATCTAAAAATTTCGATCAACATAAAAACTGTGCCGATTTCAACTTTGTCGATAATAATCGCTCAACACTATATACATGCATATTCATTGGTCTCTTGTGACCATGTGGTTCTCTGAGTTGGCGCAGTGCTTGTCACTGAACGCCAAGGAGATATGCTATCTGAATGTGGGGTAAGCTCATGTCTGCAGCTGCATATTATTTTGTTTGATTTATCATTAACTCTATTGTGTAGTATACAAGTTTTGTATTATATCTGGACCGATAATTACTGTATATATGAGATTAGTATAACACTTTATTATGTTTGTCACTTTTGTATATGATTATTTTGATCACATTAGTCATGTTTTTGCTAATTATAATTTAATGACATGATTACACATTGGTATATATGGATATGTTTATCCTTGACATATTGCTTGAAAATGGCCCCATTGTGGGGTTGAAATGTTGCATGTATGGACCTAGTTGATTAAAATCACAATTTTTTTATTTTTTTTTTGCATTTTTTTTGGTTGTGCTGCTTTTCTTTTTGCATTTCATAGTTTGGAGGATTTGGGTCATACTTTTTGAGCTTTGCACACCATTATTTTGAATTTCTTTTGGTTTTGCTATATCCTTTGTCTTTTTTCTTTTTGATAGTCAGTAGCTCTACACTTTCACCGGTCCTGCAAGTCCGCTTCCTTGTGATAACCTTTTACTTCTTTATGCCCTTCAAGCCACATCCAAGCACTCACCTCCGCCTGAAATATATTTCTTGAATCCACTCGCTCCTTAGCTTTAATACTACAAAAATGCTAGTCCATGCCCTGTTCATCTCCTGCCTGAACTATTGCAACATCCTTCCCTGCAGCCTCCTGTCTAGCACCCTTGCTCCGCTTGAATCTATCCTCAACTCTGACTGTCTGATCCACCTCTCTCCTTGCTACTCCCATCTCTCCTTTGTCCCAATCACTTAATTAGCTACCCTTTGTCCAGCGAATTCAGTTCAGGCTACTAATAATGATATATAAATATATATATATAGCTCTCCATAACTTTTCCCCTCATTCAACTCTTCCTTACTCTCCAGATACCTCCCCTCACGCAAAGACCTTCTTCTCTGCTCTCTTTTTATCAGCTCCTCACGCAGATGTCCCCAATATCGTGCATCTCCCATATTATGAAACTCATTACCCCAACACATCAGACTCTCTACCACCCTCCCTAGTTTCAAAAGGAACCTTAAAACCCAGCTCTTCAGGATAGCTTACAATAACCCTGCTGCCTCTACTCCACCCCACAGACTTATCTGTCCCTCATCTTTCCTCTTCTCTTGTAGATCGTAAGCCCTCGTGAACAGGGTCCTCTCTCCCTCTTTTCATCAGTTAGTTGTGTCATTGTACTTTGTGTAGACCTAGGTAAAATGGAAAAAGCACACCAGCTTCCGATCCAGCAAGAATATTTAAAAAAATATTGATATATTCATTCATATTCAAAAAGGACATTAAACTATCCCAAAAAATACATGACTACATCTTGGAAAGGAGTATATCCCACTGACACATTTTGACCCAATTGTCCTTCGTTATAGCATGAGGAAAAATATATCACGGGATGTCTCTTATACCCATCACCGGTTACATATTTCTCATCTACCAAGAGGGTACAAAAAGATACATATTTTAAGAAACTACAAAACTTTTTTTTTACAAAATCTTGTTTAATATCTAGAAGATGTGATCTTCTGGTTCCCAGGCTGAAAATCCACCATGACTCCCTAATAGTGATGAGCAATTAGGTAAATCATCGTCTTCGAGACGAATCCCGATTTTGGGAATCATCTCGCCGATGTACGATCTTCGATGATGATTGATTGCCGATTCCCATTAAAGTCAATGAGAGAGGAATACCAGGTTCATTTTTTCACCCAAACAGGTGAGGTGAAGCTGGAATTAACATCCACAACAGTAAACTGGATACGTGGTACATCTTAGGCAAGACAATTAGGCTATAAGAGTCACAGAAAAAAATTCACAGGCTAAAATAATTCATTCCGTTCAATGGCTAACTGAAAATACGAGGACGGCGTAGCCACAACACGTACAGCGGTCGCAGCTGCTACGGGGCCCCTTTGACACAAAACAAGACACAAATCAAAACACCAGTATTGGAAATGGCACATGGTACTGGGAGGGAGACCCCAAACACTTTTTGCACCCAGGGAACCAACAACTTGTCATATATGTGGTGGCAAAAAGAACATCCCAACGGGGAACGCAGAGGTTAAGCTGGCAGAGCCGTAGTTAGCGTGGGTGCGGCGAGAGCCAGGGCTGCTGTCAGTCATCCATTAACCGTTTCATGGCCACATGCAAATGAGGTGCCCACCCATAACTACTTCCTATTTTTAACATATCACCGGAACCCTTTTTTTATTCGGCCCCCCTGACAGGAATACCAACCCTACCCCGGGCATCCTTTTTTTAATATAGCCTAACCCCCAAAACTAGCAAAAAGGGCCCTTTAGGGACCCCCCAGAATAAAAAATTTGCAATAAAAAAAATGACTTTTTTCTAAAAAACTATTTTTCAATTTCTGCGCTTTTTACGCTCTTGCCATTCCCCGGCGGGCCACGTTTTCGACTTTTTTTCCCCCATGACATTAGAAAAAGTGAAGAAGACGCAACAATGGGCTCCAGTTTTGGGCAACGAGGGCTTTTTCCAAATTCCTGCATTCAAATGTCAAATGAATTTGGGTTTAAAAAGGAAAATTTTCCCTTAAAATTTTTTTAAATTGAAAATTTTAAATCAAGGGGGGTTTGGCCCCACCCAGTAACCGCGTTCTTTTGTTTGGCCTGATGCGGGGGAAATGGATTTTTTTTCAAAAAAGACGTTTATTTTTGGTTTTTCTATTTACACCCAAAAGCCCCAAAAAACCCCAGCAAAAAATTCCCCTTTGATGGACCCCAGAATAAAAAGGGGCCGGGGAAGAAAAAATTTATTTGAAACGCTAGTTTTATTTAAACAGGACTTTGACTTTTAACCCTGCCCCTTTTCCGGCAGCAAAAACCCCAAATTAAACACAAAAGGGGCCCTTAGGGGACCCTCAGAATAAAAAGGGGGGAAAGAAACAAGTTTTTAAACCATTTTTTAAGAAAAAACCGGAACATTAAACTACCCCTTTTTTTTTCCTACACCTGCCCCCAAACCCCCAAACACAATGCCCTTAGGGCCCCTCAGAAAAAAATTCCCTGGAAGAAACAATTTATTTGAACCAGAAAATTTTAGGGGAAACAGGACATTGACTTTTCCCTGTCCTTTACTGCGGGCAAGAAATTGACTTTTTCCCAATCAAAAAATTTTCTAATGCTGCGGGCGGCTATGGCAGTCCTACAGCGATTTTTCAATTTTTCAAATTCAAAAAAAAATTTTTGTTTTCAAAAACTCATTTTTTCCCTTTCGGGCCCCCTTATTGAAAAAAACTTTTTTGTTTTCAACGGTATTTTTTTCCCCAAAATTTTTTGGGTCCGAAAGGGCCATTTTTTTCCCAGTTTTTGGGTCGGGGTGTTGTAAAAAAAACAGTTTATAAACCGGGCCCCTTTTGTAAAAAATTTCTTTTTTTTCTAACAGTCATTTTTTTCCTCCCACAGGAAGAAATGAGAAATTTAAAAAAACAAGATTTATTTTGAATAAAAACCTTGAATTTAGGCGCGATTTTTTCCACTGTTTTGACCCCAAAAAAGCAGAAAAAAATGACCTTTTAAAAACACTCAACTTTAAAAATTAAAGCCGGGTTTTTTTGGGGAATAGGGTCGGAAATTAAGCTTTTTTCCAACCGGGAAAACCAAAGCCCCCCAAAAGAGGAAAACTGCCTTTGGGACATTTAAAAAATTTGGGGAAAAGAAATGCTGTTAAAACAACTTTGTTTCCCAATATAACCTGTGGGATTATAGTTTGTTTTTTTAAACTGCACCCAACCCCCAAAAAAAATGTGAAAAATTACCTTTTGGACACTGTTAAAAATTGTGAAGAAAAAAAAACCCCTTTTTTTTTTTAACCAAAGGGGACCTGGATTATAGCTTTTTTTTTACAGCACCATGCCCCCAAAAACCTTTGAAATCTTAAAGAAGAAATGAAAATTGGAAATAAGTTTTTTTAACAAAAACATGTACAATTGTTGCCTTTTACAGTCCCCCAAACCCAGCAAAACACCCAAAAATACCTTTTGGACACTCTAAATAAAATTTTAGCAGTAAAAATGAGCATTAAGAAAAAAAAAATTTTAAAAGAGGAATTTAAAAAGTAGCCCGGCTATTTTAATCATTTGACCTCGGCAACGGGGCCCAACAAAAAACTTTCAGGGGATCTTTTCCTTTTTAAAATTTTTGATAAAAGTAAAAACGATCCACAAACTTTTTCCCAAAGTGGAAAGCCGGATACGTTTGTCTATTTTTTCATTTCCTCAAAGCTGTGCAAAAGGGGCCCACCTTTTGAAAATAAATCCCGGCTCCCTGGGAAAGGATAACCCCTTCTTTTGGCGTTTTTTCCAGGGTTTTCATGCGCGGGGGGGGGGGGGGGGGGGGTCCCCCTTTGCCTTGGCCCCGTCGGCCGCCCGGTTGCCTCCCCATGTCCTAGCTGGGGCCCCTGTGCAGGGCCCAGCAGCCTTGTTCTGCTATTACTTTGCCTGTCCTTTTCCATCTTTTTTGTTTTCCTGGGTCCTTCTGTGCACGGGTGTTTTCCTAAGGCGTGGGCGGCGGCAGCTTCCGGGCCTATTTATATTTTCCCCTGTTCTTGCACCTTCCCTTCAACCCCTGACCTCGGGGCTATAAGAGGAAGTTCTTGTCCCCTACCGGGGTTTTTTCATACTGTAACTTTTCGGCACTGACAGACGTTTTCCGAGGCGCCAACCGCCGACACCCGGGGGTGGGGGAATCCTCTGTGATAAACCGCAGGCGGGGTTTGGTAGCTGGAGGACCACGCCGGGGAGTGGAGTCAAAGGGGGCCCCTGGTCTTTTTCCCCCAAAACCCCGCCGCAAAGGGGGTTTGGACTTGGCTGCGGGACCCCCAGGCCCCCTACCCCTGAACGTGGTACCTGCGGGGGACAGCCGGGGGACAGGAAGGAAAAACAGGAACATTTGGAAAAACATAAGCAGGGCAGGTAAAACGTACTCAGGAACAAAAGCAGGGTACAAAAGGGATAAACGTAACACCAAAAGGATACAACAAAGGAAAACCCGGGCGGTTTAAAACAAATAAAAGACCAGGAACAGGGTTCCGAGGCGGACAAATTTTCAAGACATCAGACCCAAAAAAGGAGACAGACAGACAAGGTCAAGGGGTAAAATGACACAGACTGGGGCCAGCATCTCCCCGGGTTAATCCAGAGAAAACTGGGGAGGAGCTCAAGAAAGGACCCCCAACCAACACAGCAAAGGGGGAGTAACAGCCCGCAAAAGGGAAAATGACCCAGAGTAAGACAAGAACTTCCTCTTATTTGGCCCGAGGGCAGGGGTGGGAAGGAAAGGGAAAGGGGCAAAAGAACAGGGAAAAAATAAAAGGCAGGAAAACTGCCGGGAAAGCACCGGGCCCAAAGGGGGCACATGCACAGACAGGTTACCCAAGAAAAACCAAAACGGGGCAGGACAGGCAAGTACATAGCAGAACACAGGCTCTGGGACCCCCTGCACAGGGAGCCTCACAAGACAGGGCAGGCCGGCCCACCGCGGTCCAAGGCAGGGACCGCGGCATGAACCGTGACAGGCGTGCTGAGCAAGCTCAGACCATTCATCCATTTTGGATACCCAGAAGTCGATTGGGTCCGGAAAATGTCAAAAAACATCAGTGTTGAGCCGCAGGTACATCACCATGATCGAGGGGTTCTGTGGGGTCTGTTTTTGTCCCCGCATTCAGGCGTTGGTAGGGGGTAAAAAAGTTTTCAGAGGCACCCATTGGGCTTCCCACAATTGGCTGCTTATTTGGGCACCAACTGCTGTCACGTCTGACGTTGTTCCACTGTGACTTAGAACGGAAGCGCCACAACAGATGTCTCAATTGACAATGAGCACGGGCTCAAACCTGCATTCTACTGTCAATTTGTGTGGGTGGAAGGGAAAGTCGACTTTTGTTTTGTAAGGGATCAAGGGAGAATGGCCACCCAAAATTTTTTGTTCATTTGATGGCCCTGATTGTGGATCATGTTGGAGGAAATGCAGCATCCAAGCACTCATGTAGATGCGCCAGTTTTTCCCCAAGCCTGGGGGTCCAGGGGGCACTAAACAAAATCTTCCTCCTCTCTCAAATTTGTGCCAACCTATTTCCAATCAGGAACATTGTACCTTTGGTGTCCAGCCATGCCTCATCCTCCCCCCCTTCCTCCTCTTCAGCATCAACACAGCCTGACTTGCCTCAATGCGTACCTTGAGAGTGAATGTTTCCCTCACCACCCCTGGAACCCCAAAAACCCCCGCCTAACGAAGACCTACAAAGTTGTGAAACTTCAACCTTCTTGACGATGGCGGTAAGGCTCTGTGTCCGCATCTGTGCTGCCTCCCTCCTCTTTGCGCTGGACCTGCTGTTCAAGTGTCCAGCATTTCCAGGACAATATCACCACAATGGTCATACGGGCAAGGGCATTGTCCCACTGACCATTTTGGTGTCTTCTCAAAACTGGCAAGGGGATGAGCAGGGCTTTCACCCCCCTCCACTCTCTATGGCTCAACCCCCATTTCCCACCCCACGCTTGTCAGCCATGCGCCATTCATACCCCTAATGGCGTCGCTCGACGAATCTGAGGCTTGATCAAAAAAAAGGCCCCAGCTTTTTCACGGGTCCCTTGACCTTTTAAACGGGCGATAAGCATGGTGGTTTCCGCTGCCACCACGATCATGGCGGGGCCAATCCAGCTGACCTGTGCGCCACCCCTCCCCCCTTTCTGGGCCGGGAGCCGACCACACACCCCACATCTTCCTCCTTGTCCACTGATGAGGCCTTTTCGAAAGCAAATTTCGCTGAAAAGAATACAATGTCATTATACATCATCACTCGCACGGGTGACTTCCCATCCTAAAGTCTACATCCTGAAGCTCCCGGGCTAGAACCACAGGCACTGAAAGGGCATTGCAACCGCTGGGGATTTGTGCCAACTGACCACCTTCCTTCCCCTCTGACCATCATATTGGCTCAGAGCAACAAAATAAACCTTTTTGGCCTTTTATCTTTAAAACCCTTTTCGACCCCAACCGCATGGTTTTCAAAAGCTCTCAGAACTAGATTATCCCAGTGCCTGTACATGGGTTTACATTTTGGATGCCTTTGCTTCAGGATGGACAACTGACGATGATGAGGACGGACGGGGGACGAGGAGGGTAAAAGCGCTGGATGCAGGTTTGCTTTAACCCTGAAGAACAGATTAGTGACCTCTTCTTTACGAATTCACGGGTAACCCAAACACAGCGATGACGGGGCCTGACTGTCCTGCAACTGACGATGTCTCGTTTGCTGTTGTCCAGCCGGGAAGGAGCCCCTTTCCTCCTACCCTACCTCCATTCCAAACCCCTCTTTGCTCCTTACCACCTGAATTCGTCCATTTTTCCCAGAAAAAAAAAATATTAAAAAGGCTAAAGTTTTTTTCCAGTCCTATTGAAAAACTGTCGCAAAGACTGCTAATCACGATTCTTAAAACCCCAATTTTCCAACAGCCACTAGGGTTTGAAACAAATTGGGTTTTTATCAAAATCTGTAAATGCGGGCCCTTTTTTTTGAAAAAAAAAAAAACGTAATACCAAATTAACTGTTTTTAGTCCGAAATTTACAACTCAAACAGGACTACAATTTTCTTTTTTTTTCTACGATTTTAACTAAAACTGCTTCTTTTCTGACAACTGACAACCATAGTAAAATAAAAATTTTTCATGGGTTTTTCTAAGCCTCATCTTTTCTAAAAGCAGGGTAGAAATAGAAAAATGTTTTAAAAAAAAAACCCAAAAAATTGGGTTTTTCTATAACAAAGGGGTACAAATAGAAAAAAACCTATAAACAGTGATGTTTTAGGAAATGAATATACGTGTAGAGCAGAATTGACCCCCAAAACAAAGGGCCCCCCACTCCCCATGACACTGGTGCAGGGAAAACATAAAAAAAAAAGGGGGGATTGAGATGAGAAAATTGACTAAATAAATGCGAAGGCCCCCCCCAACAAAGGGACCTCCTGAACTCAGACTGTGGTGGCTGAAAAAAATAGGGTGCTAGCTCACAGTGATTTGAGATAAGAAATATGCCTGATGCAGGATCTGCCCCACCCCAGCGATAATCAGTTCAGGGCACTGCAGCTGTTTCCAATTCTCTAACTAATACTAACTAGAATTGTCTAATCTTGCTGTACCCTAAGCTAACTAATCTATCAAGGAGCCTTTTCAAAAAGCTGAGCAGAGAGACAGCTATCGGTTCTGTTCACAGTGTGGAAGCTAAGGGGGCCGAGCAGGAAGTGCAGTGACATAGATAAAACGAGGTCATGTGATTTTAGCAGCCAGTGAAATCTCTACACACTCCACTGGTGACATTCTTTACCCCCTCTGTGCTCTGCGCTGATTGGATGGCCGCCAAAGTTACAGGACGCTCCGAAACTGGCGCAAGTGGAATACACTATGACGATGATTGTTGAGATTTTAAGAAAAAAAATCTCATCATCTGGGAACCACGATTAACGTGATTATCTGACAGATTTAAACTTTTCTTGATTGAATCACTCAACACTACTCCCTACCATATAGGTTTTTTTTTATATAGATCACCGCATCACCTAGGTCTTACCTCTTTTTCTATTTCTATGAACGAAAATGAAGACCTATCCCTCACATGTTCAGGCACAAGCTTAGGAGAACTAAACTTCAAAGATAAACTATAGTACAAAATATACTGTGATCTTTATATTTAGTGATATCATACCATAAGCATTTCTCCTACAAGATCTTCAGCTTTACACTTCTCTGCCAGATGAAGTTATCAGGGGGATTTCACATCCCAGAAGTCCACACGTGTCCTGGCTGTCTCAGTGCAGGAATAATATTAGTTCTAGTCACTAGATTTCTGGAGATCGGTCACTGATCCAGGGATTTCTCTCCATACACAGGATTACACAGTAGTGAAGAAGACGTCAGGTGACTGTGTGGCCCCCAGCAGCTGTCCCTGTGTGTCAGGAGGATGGAGCCGGGGCCCCATAGACACTTCCCAGCACTCACTGATACATGAGAGGGACAATAAGCAGAAGATCCTAGAACTCACCAACAAGATGGCGGAGCTGCTGACTGGAGAGGTGACCGCTGCTGCTGGAATGCTGGGACATTATACAGTAACACCACTGGAGGGGTCTGTGTGATGACCGTATCATTTTGTGTGTCAGGTTCCTATAAGGTGTCAGGAGGTCGCTGTCTATTTCTCCATGGAGGATTGGTAGTATTTAGAAGGACACAAGTATCTGTACAAGTACGTCATGATGGAGGATCTGAAGAATCTCCGGCCTCTTAGATCACAAGGTATGGAGATAGAGCTGGTTTATCTCGCCTATTACTTTGGGTGCAGGACAGCACTGGCGGCCATGTTGGAGATTTAAAGGGAACGTATCATCAGAAAATAACCTATTGTTTATGTTGTGTTTTATGTATAGAAGAGTCTCCTCATTTTCATCACAGATGGATTACAATGGAAGGTGGCACCAATGTGTAGATAACATGGCTTATCACCATTCACAATAGAAGATGGTCATAGCTCCCCTCCCCACACAATGACTTCTTCCCAGGTCACAGAGCCTCAAACACTCTCCCACAGAAGTCAATGAGTCAGCTCCTGTCTATAGTCTATGTCCAGGAGTAAAGCCTATCTCTGATAAAAGCAGCATAGATACAGTGACTGCCTTCCATAATGATAGACAGAGTTATAACTATAGCAGCAGCTCTACAGCTGAGAAAAAAAATCCCTGACAACAATACTAGCCACTAATAGGGAATTGTCATAAGCTAAAAAATGTAGTCACTTTTAATGATACTAATAAATAATACACCAAGAAGACACAACCACATATACGACAACAAAGAAGAAGTGTCCAAATGAGCAAACAGGGGAACACAGCCCTTTCCCTAGTAGCCCCTCACTGTGTCTATCCTGTCACCTGCTTAAGCAGAAACAGGGTAGTCACCCGACAAGGTCACATCAGGCAGGAATGCGACCCTAGAATTGTTTTGATTCCTTCACTCCCCAACAAAAGTTTATGTTAAAGGGGTTTTGCCAGGACGTGCCTTATCTGCTAAGAAACAAAAGTAAACAAGCCACGCTGAGCTGAGAGAGAGAGACTGCCAGAGCACAAAGCCATGCATAAGGGATCGTGTGCAATGTTCACTCAAATAATCACACTACAACTAGTGGATTCTGAATACAAAAGACAACACCTTTCTCCACAGCAGCTTGAAAGCTCCTTCAGCCTCTTGAAAGCTCCTTCATGTTCCCTGTCATCAGACAAAGCAGGGATCTACTCAGATAATCACAGTACAACTAGTGGATTCTGTATACAAAAGACAACATATTTTTCCCCAGTCCCTCGAAAGCTTCTTCACACGGCCAGTAGCTCTTGTCACTCTGCCTGGTCGTATCTAATGCAAGCTTTTAAGTAACTAAGGGCAGGTATGGCAGCCTGTAGCTCTCTCGGGCTGCAATTTTTTTAATCCCATATATTTAGAAAAGGGATTAAATACCCATTTTGGAGGATCCCACGTCAACATTAGATTGTGGCAAAACCCTTTTAAGGGCTTAATAAGGACAACAGTGAATTCTGGGTTCGCATAGAATTTGTAGAATGCATTTTTTAATAGTATCATTTAAGTTATTTTTTTAGCGTATGACAATTCCCTATTTTTGCATAATCATAAACAGGAAACAGAATTAAAATATCTCCAATCATAAAAAACACCTGAGAAGAAAAGAATATTTATTATCTGGTTTTCATCAGTAAAAAACTATTCATGACTCATTCAGGTTGAAGATGTTTTACACAGATTAATATTGGTTTCCTCTGTTAGGTCAGACAGAACAGAATCAGAACCATCTTTAATTTGAAAATACAACGCTCCCGTGTCCAGACATCGAGGTTACATGATATCGACCCTTTGCTGTTCTCATTCTGTCTCCGAATTTCCCCTATGTTCCCTGCGGGTTGCAACGATCCCTCCCGGGGAGGTGGATCCACTGGATCACTTGTAGATATCTGCATCAACAATGGTGGTAGGCGGAGTTTAAAGACCCCCTTGGTTTTCTCTCTTTAATCCTTGCACAAGAATCTTGACTTTGCTGCAGGTGAATTCCAGGCCACTACCCACAATGGAGTCACCCATAGTTACAGCTTAAGTTCAAACATTGTACTAGGAGAACAAACTAGTAGGGTGGCCTTAGATAAGCCAAAGCTCAGGGAAAGTGGAAGACTTTTATAGTGAAGGACAAGCTGAAGGTCAAGGTAGTGAGATCAGGAACTACCCAAAGTCAAAAACAGGAATCGATGCATAAAATTCACTTAAAAATTTAGGAAAAGTCCCAAATAAGGGCACAGAGCTTATGGGGGCCCCCTTAAAATAAAAATTTATGAACAGAAATTGGGCCAAGACGCGGCATAAAGCACTGGCCTTTTTAAAATTTAAAAAATTCCACATGCCTTATAACAAAGACCATGTGTAACAAGCAGACACAGAGAACTGGGAGCCCATCCAAGCAGCAAAAAATAAAAGGCTCCTGTGCTGGCAGCCCTGGGAAGACTTAAGGGACACCTATTGGTCACGATGCTAATAAAATGTCAAACCACCCAGATCATGTTCTACACAGGATTGGAGTGTTCCTGCAGTCATTTCACCTAAGAGGCTTTTCTCTCCGCACTGGCACATGATGTGGACATTCTGAGATGGAGATGAAAGACCACACGGGGAGTCAGAACAAAGGAATGTGGCATCAATATCCAGACACAGGAGCATTTTCCTAAAATAATTCCAGGTGACAAAAAAGTTCTGATTTCCAAGATCTAAGAAAACTAAATAATTTAGGGTGAAACCACTTATAAACATAAATTAATTTTTATCACGCAGGGGGCAGGTTGCCAGTATGATCTCCCTACACAAATCCCCAAAAAAAATTTTACAGTCTTAAAGGGGTTGGGTACAAATGGAAACCCGGTCATTACAAAAAAAAAAGGGGGCAGTCTTCCACTCCTGCAGTAAAGGACGGGAGTATCCCCTTTGTGGGCCCCCACAAAGGGGAAAAATCAAAAGGGGGGTCAAAACAGTTGGTATGGAAATGGGACACTTTCTGGGCCTATTAAGTCTTTCACAGGAATTGTTATTCTTGTGTAAGCCTTGAGTAACTCCCCGCAAGGGGGACCCTTTCCCCTTTTTGAAAAATGCCCCAAAGATGCCTCCTAACGCGCCCTTTCCAAAAGGTTTCTTTTAATGTTTTGGGGTGGACTCATGGGGGATTTGTTTATCAATGAAACAAGAAAATACCGGATAAAGTATACATCTGTTTGGTCTTTTGTTGGGATTGGAAAGTGCTATGGGGGGCTACTATGCACAATCTAACACATCAATTGTTCGTTTTTATCTACATAATTAAAAAAGGTAAACTTTTTTTTCAAAATCATATCCATGAAAGAAGTAAACTAAAATGTAACTTACTAACTACCTTCAGAGAAAACAGATCAATAGTGATATAAAATGTTGATATACTTAGTAGCAGCAAAGTAGTCTATGGAAGATAATAACAGTCCCTTCAGGGTATATACAGACCACCAAAACAAACTCTCAGTACCCAGAGAATGGTGCTTTGATTGATATCCATTCTTCAATAGATCCACCACATGCAAATTGGGGAAGGAGATGGTCCAATTACACCCTGTTGTGTCCTACCTAACAGGTGCAGTTGTTGCCCTGCAAAGGGCGTCCCCACCCTAAAGAGGATCTCCCTGTAATGGCCTAATTAGTATAATACCAAAGTGTAGCAATCAAAGTGTTAGATAAAATGCCCAATAATGCCAATACACAGTATACATGTATCCACCAGAGGACCAAAAATTACTTAATACAATTAAAACGTGCATGCATATGTCCAAATTGACCGGTGGTATTAAACAGTAGATTAATGATAAGTTGTGCATAGGAGGAATTAAAAACCTCCAACAGAAATTCCCTGGTCAGCTAGATTGATAATATCAGACTGGCTCGTGCGCCAGACACAGATGGGAGTTGAGCAGGAGCAAGGAGAGTTGAGTAAACACCGGCAGGGGGTTTATAGCAGGAACACCGAGGGGCACATTAGCGCTCCTGATCGGTGACTGCGGCGTGCGACCTAACAATAATGCTAGAAAAACTATTAGAGAGATTGAGACAGAAGGGACTAGAAAAAGATTCAGTGGATGGAGACAGTAGTTCTCCCTCATTTTGGGTTATTTTGGAAGGAGTAGAATGTGTGAATATTTGAAGAACTAGTTTAGTAGGTTACTCTTCGCTATCCCCCCATACTGTGTTCTATGATATAATATATCCAGTAATTTGCTGAAATCTCTTCATATGAGCAGGCTGAGCCCAATGATCCCTTCCATGGGTCACTCCTGTTGCTTTTTGGTTGTGTTCACATCCCATAATGGCTTTATACTTGGGAGTTTTTGATGGGCATAACATCAAACATATTAATGCAGCTTCATTCATTTGATTGAGGCCAAGATACTAACCAAAGGCTTGCTATGAGTTGTGAATGGAACCTAACCTGAATAGGACAGCTAACCCTTCACAATGAGGGAGAAAATAGGCAGCAATATAATGAGTTAAAAAAATTTGAAAATCAACATCTGCCCATCTGCACCGCGCAAGCCTCCGTGTCTAGTTCTCAAGGATGAGGTGACCCAGAGTGAAGAAGCATATGTTCCTCACCTGACCACACCAGTCACCCTTAGTTCTGCATCTGGCTTCAGTTTTCAAGTCTCTGCTATTTTGGACTCTGGTTCCACAGAAACCTTTATTCGTCTGTTCATGGTTTCTAAGTACCATCTGCCCTTCTACCGTCTTGAAAAACCTCTATGATTTTCCTCTATCAATGGGGAGATCTTGAAAGAATCTGTTCTGTACCGTTCCAAAGCACTGACACTACAGGTTGGGAGGTCCCACAAGAATACTATCTTGTTCTATGTTCTCCCTTGTTCCTCTGCTGCCGTTCTCCTGGGTCTCTGGTAATTGCAGTTGCACACTCCTGTGTTAGATTGGAAAACAGGTGAATTCATCCAGTGGGGACAGCAATAACACACTGCCTCAAGCCTCCCTGTCTGGTGCAATCCCACCCACCTCGGCCCCTGACGACCACTTCTGTTGCCGCAGCTGTGGACCATCTAAGTCAAGATAATAGGCCAGAAGAAGCTGTTTGTGCTTCTACAAGTGTTTGAAGAGCTCTGCAGGGGAGGGTACTGTCATGGTGCACACTGCAGTCCCCGCTCCAGACTGCAGATGTGCCAGTGTTGGGATTCCTGTTGTGGATCCCTCTGCCAGTGTTCACTCACCTCTCCATACTTCTGCTTAGCGCCCATCTCCTGTATGTCACAAGTGCACAAGCCATTTGAGATTTAAATGTCCAATACCTAATTACCCTTTCATATGGCCATTCACCACCTGGGACTTAAGGATCTTGCTGCCTGTGATCTGAGTCAATTTGTTGATATTCCTACATTAATCCTGACCTTTGGTTGCTTTATGTTAATTGGTTGCTGCCGCCCTGCTCCTGTGATACCTGTGCTGCTGAAACCTGCCACCACACCTGTCTACTACTTGTCTGTACCTCTGCCTGCTCCCCCCTCAGTACTAGGCCCGGCATTTCAGCTGTCACCATGAGCGGGCACGTCAGGGGAAGCAACCTGGTAGTCCCACACAGCTAAGTCCAACCTAACTTGCGGCAGGCTCTGGTGAGCTCTTGTGGGGCTCCTTAGACCCCACCCCATGGCGTGGCCTACACCATCTCTCATTGTGGATCATTTACCCACCATCTGGTACAATTGTGCTGCTTAAGAAGTAATAAAAACCCAAAAAACTAAAAAAAAGTACCCTTTTTGGTACTAATTTAAAAGGAATTGGTTTATCTATAAAATATGCAAAATTTGGTTTTGGGGGCCAGGTGCTCGCAAAGACAGGCCTGTTTTCCAGAAAAGGGTTTCCCTTTAATATTTTTTACATTTAACAAGTTAAAGGGTTCACGACAAAAAATTTGTGTTTGGGGTGCGCCATTATCCGACTTGTCAATGAAATATTTTTATACTTTTAAAAAATTGATTATGTTTGGAATCACACAGGCGCTTTCCTTTTTATTTAAAAAAGATTCCGGGGTAAAGTCTTACAATTCCCCTCTGTGCTTAATTCATTTTGGGGCTTTTGCCAAAAAACATAAAGAGCATGTGTTGCCCACCTATTGGAGGTTTCACGCAGGGGGGGCGTTTGTTTTTTTATGCCACGTAGTTTTTTGACCATATTGCTTTTGTGGGAAGACATCAAATTTTTTTTCCTTTTTTTTCCCTTTTTACCCAATACTTATTTGGTCAAAACACGCAGTGGCAATTTCCAGAAAAGCAGTGTAAGAAAACCCCCGATAAAAATTTTTAAAATTTAAATTAAACTTGTCCTTTGTGTTTACAACAACAAAATTCAACCCGAAATCGTTTTAATCTTTACAAAAATTTCACAACGAAATTTTGAGAACTCTTAAGTTATCTCAAAAATGATAAAGTGGAAGATGGAGAGATCAAGACGCTCTTTAGGAGAAAACCTAATTACTATTAATGTAAATTCAGGACTTCCGAAAACAGATCTAATTTCTAATGCTCCTAATAATGAGAAACATTCAGCTGCCCAATCACAGATTGTTACCCAAAGTAAAGACCAGAAAACAGGTAAAAGGATTCAATGTGGTAAACTGTTTGAAAAAAGCTCTACTCTTTCTACTAACAGAAGAATTCACACAGGGAGAAAACATTCATGTGTAGAATGTGGGAAAAGCTTTAAATATACATCAGAACTTGTTAAACATGAGAAAATTCACACAGGAGAGAAATCATATTCATGTTCAGAATGTGGGAAAAGCTTTAAATATAAATCAGAATTTGTTAAACATGAGAAAATTCACACAGGAGAGAAATCATATTCATGTTCAGAATGTGGGAAAAGCTTTAAATATAAATCAGAGCTTACTAAACATGAAAGAACTCACACAGCAGAGAAACCATTTTCTTGCTCAGAATGTAGGGGAAGCTTTAAAAGTAAAAAATATCTTATTGCACATGAGAAACTTCACACAGGAGGGAATAAATATTATTGCTCAGAATGTGGAAAAGGCTTCAGAAGTAAATCAGATCTTGTTGCACATGAGAGAAGTCACACAGGAGAGAGGCCATATTAATGTTCAGAATGTGGGAAATCTTTTCCTACAAAATCAAATCTTAATAGACATGAGAAAACTCACACGGGAGAGAGACCATTTTCCTGCTCAGAATGTCAGAAAAGCTTTGGAAGTAAATGGCATCTTATTGCACATGAGAAAATTCACACAGGAGAGAAGCCATTTTGTTGCTCACAATGTGGGAAAAACTTTCATTGTAAATCAAATCTTATTGCAAATGAGAGAATTCACACAGGAGAGAAGCCATATATTTGATCAGAATGTGGAAAAGGTTTTTTAAAACAACAGGGGATGTTGTACTGAGAAACTCACACAGAGCAAAACCATATTCAGCCCAAAGTGGAAAAGTTTTAAATGCAAAAACGAATCTTTTTACACATGAAAGAATTCACACAGTAGAGAAGCCCTATTCATGTTCAGAATGTGGGAAAAGTTTTAAAACCACATCAAAACTTACTTGGCATATAAGAATTCACACAGGAGAGAAACCATATCCATGTTCGGAATGTGGGATAAGTTTTTAAAAAAATAAAAACGGGTTTGCTGACATGAAGAATTCACCAGGGGGGAAACCATATTCATTTTTAAATGGGGAAAAACTTTAGAACAAAGCAAACTTGTTCACATGAAAAATTCCCCACTGGGAAAAACAAGCCTTTCCTTGCTCAAATGGGGAAAAGCTTTTAAAAAAATCAAAACTGTTTAAAAAAGCCATTCAACAGGAAGAGGCCGTACTTTCTCAAATGTGGAAAAGCTTTAAACTTAAAACCCATCTTGTTAAAAATGAGCGAACCACACAGGTGAGAACCTATTCCTGCTCTGAATTGGGGAAAAAATTCTCTAAAAAACATATCTTATTATACATGACGAATTCACACTGAAAAAAGCCTATTTTATTTCAAATTGGGAAAAAAACTTTTAAAATAAAAAAAGAACTTGTTTCCCTGAAGACTCACACAGGGGGGAAACCATATTCATGTTCAGAAGTAGAAAAGCTTTACATTAAATCACATCAATAAACAAAAAATTCAAAGAAGGAGAAGCAACATTCCTGATCAGAATGTAGGGAAAACTTTATTTAAAAAACACATCTTATTACCATAATAATTCATACATTTTGGGGAACATAAATAAATTTCCCAGGGGAGAAAATTCATGACGTAATGGGGAAATGTTTTACAAAGAATTGAAATTCCATAGAAAAAAAACTGTATTTTGTGTTCAAAGTGGAAAAAGCATGACACATATACCAACTTTCAAACAAAAAACTCTAAAAGGGGAAAAATCTATTTATTGCTCTGAACAAGACAATATTTGGGATGGGGACAAGATTAATTTTAAGGGTGCCATTGACTCTTCTATTATATTCTTGACATATCATTAATTTTATTTTAACCCCAAAGTATTTTGCGGGGCCCGTGGGCGGTTCACCCCCACTGCCCACACCACACGTACTCACCTCCCCCCGCTTCGCCCCCTGAAATCCCACTCCCTGCTGGCGGGAGTGTCCATGCTCTGTGAAATTTAAAGGGCTTGTACACTCTTTTGCATTATATAGATACGATGTTGTTTCTATTACTTCCTGACCTTTTGCTTTTGTATTTTTCTTTTATAGCAAAAAAGCATTTCTTTTACTTATGTCCGACCTTTTTTTCTCCAGCTAAAAGGCAGCACTGGGTTAACTACAGAGAAGATATGCGGGCAATTCCTTGTTCTTTGACTTAGAAAAACAAATTCAGAAAAATATGATCCCAAAAATTTTTAAAAATGAGATTTTTAAATTTTTATAACTAATAATAGCAGAAAACCCATAAAAAAAAATAAAAAAATTGGGGCCAACAGACAGAAAAAGAAACAGACAAGAACAGACACACCGGGTTTTTGTTTTATCTGGCCCACCCTTTATTTGCAAGGGCACATCTTACAAAAAAAAACACATAAAAAAAAACCCCAGGCCTCGACCACTAGATACACATACAATCCCTGTCCAGAGGTCTGTGTCTACACTCAGCACCCAAAAAAAACCTTGTCCCCCACTGTTAAGTCGGCTTTCTCAAGCCTCTGGGGCCAAGCCCCTCTCTCTCTAGCTTATCTGCCCCCTCCAATCCCATCAGCGACCACCCCCCCTAACACCGCAAGGGCCCAAACCCCTTCATAGCTCTCCAGGGACCTGCCCCAAAAAGTGGAATTGGAACACCAACCCCCCAACTGCAGCTGTTTCGGGGAAAAACCACCAATAATGGCTGGGCATCAGCCCCTACCAACATATAGGTGTCGGCAACCCTTTGATGCTGCCCAGCCAGAAACTGCCCTCCCCCACCAAGAACCGGACAGTGGGTGAAAACTTTTTTTCTACCAAATGAACTGCAACCACTTAAAAATTGCTCTGCCACAAAAACCAAATAGACCATAACACTTTTTTACCCGGGCCCCCAAACCCTTCCTACAGGGTCAAACCCTATTTTGGGGGCAAAAATCCTTATACATTTTCAGGGACGAAACAACATGTTAAACATACACCCCCCTGTTGGGCTCAAACTAAGCACTCCAAAAATTGGGCCCAACGACCGTCAAAACCCCAACTTTCCCCCGGGTTGGCCCCCCAACCCCTCTTGCACGCTCTCCCAACAATGATATAAAACCCCCTTTCCCGCATCAAACCAACATTCACAGGTTCCCTACAGCCCCAAACCCCAAACCCCCCACCCTTCCCCATACCTAGTAGTTTTCCCTACCACACCCAGCCCTACCATAGCATTGGGCCCACGGGGCCAGTTTTTTCCTCACAAATTTTGGATTTTTCAAAGCAATAGACCCATTTTTGGACCCCAAAACCCACACTAGTTTCCACAAAACTGAAAAAGACACCCACATTTTCTCGGGGTCGCTATCCGCCCCTGGACCAAAAACGGGTGTGTTTTACCCCCAAACCAGCTACCTCTTTTGTCTCAGGTTTAAAAAAGAGCCCCCAAACCTCTCTTCACCGCAAGTCCTCGGGTCCTCACTGACCATCTCCTGTCCTTAGAGCCCATCTAAAATTCCTCCTGAAGTGCTACCTCTTGGGCTACTAGCTTTTCACCTGGGGTTTTACGTGAGTTAAAACTAGTCCCAACTCACTGACCACCCCAGTGAAAAAATAACTTCCGTTTTCAATTTTAAACCCCCTGTGGCCCCCATAACATGCATGTTAGTAATTGCAGGGTTCCCCTTGCCCAACCTACACAATGGACCACATTACATGGTATTTCACTAGTGTCAGAGGACACCCTTTCCCCCTGTTCCCACCTCTGCTTTTCCAGCTCGTACAGCCAGACCCCCGGGAGCAACCCTGTGGAGGGTTTGTTTCCCTCCCCCCCACCCCCTAAAATCAACTAAAAGGGGAAAACCTCCCCCTCTGTTTCCCGGTCACTCCAAAAACTTTACACACCATCAAAATTTACACCATTGGGCTGAAAAATTTAAAAAATTTGGGAATTAGTCCACAAACAAACCCGCCCCCCCATCTTTTTGATTCTTCCCCCATTAACACCAAAAATGGCCCTTTTTAACATTAGGCAATCGTCCCTTTTTTTTAACACCAATAAAATCACGGACATCGGCCACTGAAGCACCCACCAGTAGGGGGACCCAAAAAAACCACAGGGCCTAAACACATTCCCCTGGAACTGGGTTTAAAGTTTTCCCCCATAAAACTCTAGAGAAAAAAAGTATCAATTGCCCCAAAAAAACCAGGGCCCCCCTTTACAACTGAGGGTTCAAACCCGCCACCTTCCCCCCCACTAGGGTTTAAGATAAAAAGCCACCTTTTTGGGGGTCTAGCCCTCACTCTTTCTTTCCAAAATTTAAACCCCCAACCCCGCAAATCCCCCCCCCCCCCTTTGGATCATTGGCCCTAAAAACCGGGAAAAACAAACCCCCATTGGGGCAAATACATCCCCTGGGCTTTCCGGTCCCCGCACAACCATTCCTTCACTCCCCTGCAGTGCCAAAAAATCCAGATCTATACACAAAACCCCCACTCTGGGAAAACAAATGCTCAGGCTTGGGACAAAAAAATCTGCCAGAAAACACAGGTTTCTTTTACACAAGGTTTTCCCCTCACTCTCCCAAAGGGCCCATCCCATGAATGCCCTACCCCTCACCAGGGGCTGAACACACGCTCGAGATCTCATCCATTTCATTTCCTTACAAGGGGCGCACCAAAACCCTCTGGGGCCTCATCCTTTCATACACCTTACTAAAGGGGGGCCCCAGGGCCCCCTGAGCCTCACCTCTTTCACCTCACTAGGGTCTTTACACATCCTCTGGATTCTAATACATGCCCTATACCTTACTAAACTTTTGGCCCAAAAACACCCCGATGGGGCCCCATTCCATTAAAAACACTCCTCACTAGGGTCATCCCACCCCCCCGAGGCCCCCATCCATGCAATAAGCTCACTAGGGTCTGGCACACCCCTCTAGAGGCCCCCACCCCTGCCCGAGGGTTTCAAACCCCACTAGGGTTCCCCTTTCCCCCACCCTGAGAGGCCCGCTCCCTACATAAAACCTCACCTATGGTCTGCAACCCCAACCCCCCTGAGGGCCCACCAAAGCATCCCCCTCACTAAAGGGGCTTGGGAAAATCCTCTAGGGGCTCAAACCATGCAAAACACTTTTACTAGGGGGTGAAAACCCCCTCCGGGCCTTCATCCAACCATTTCATAACCCCTAGGGGCCAAAAGAAAACCCTCTGAGGTCCCCATTCCCCCTGCATGCACCCAAAGGGTCTGGACACACCCTTTAAGGCCTTTACCCATTTAATGTAAAAGTCCTCACTAGGGGTTGGGGAAAACCCCCTTTTAATTCCCTTTTCCCTCTGGACACACCCTCTGAAGGGCCCCATTTCCCTGCAAACCCTCAACCCAGGGTCTGCACAAAATCCTCTGAAAACCCCCATCCATGCATACACCTCACTAGGGGTCTGGAAAAACCCCTAGGCCCATCCATTCAGGCATACACTTCTAGGGCCTGAAAACACCCTTTTCGAAGGGCCTTTACTGTTTTAGGCATACAAAATCTTAGGTTTTGCGGGACGCACCCTCTAAAGGCCCAACCCCAAAACCCCCGGGGGGCATATTCACCTCACCATTTTGGGCCCATAAACCCCCATAAGGCCCATCCCAACCCCCTACCCCCTAACTAAGGGGCTGGAAACCCCCCTCTGAGGTCCCCATCCCTGCATACAAACCCCACAAAGGGGTTGGACACAACCTCAAAGGGGGCCCCCATCCATTGAAACCCCCTCACTAAAAACCCGCCCCCCAAAACCCCCCCCTTTTGATGCCTCCTCCATGCAGGCAAAATCAAAAAGGGGCTAACACAAACCCCCTGGGTCCCCATCCATCATACACTTTTACTAGGGCCTTTGGGCCCCAACCTCTGAGGGCCCCATCCCCTGCATACACCTCACTAAGGTTTCACACAACCCCTGAGGCCTCAAACCAAAAACCCGGCCCCCTCAGTAGGGTTAAACACACAAACCCCCTGAGGTTCATTCCCCGCATAACCTCACTATTTTCTGCACAACCCCTCTTTAAAACTAGTCTTTCCCCACACAAAAACAGCAGGGGGAATCCTTTTCAGGGCTTGCCTTTTCCCTTTCCCAAACAATTCACTGGGCCCTGTTCACACTAGGAAAAGACCTGGTGGCCATCAATCACTGGGCACGCATTACCTGCACTATTGTCCACCATTATCACTAGGGGCACACCTGCAACTTGCACGTTACCATCACATACACACAATGTGCTGGGATCAGAGGTAAACACATTACCAACTGGACTCCAGATCCTGGAGTAAGGGAGGCCCGTGTCTTTTAATATTTGGCATGCCTCTGTTAGACCACTATCCATTTCAGTACTAGGAATTGGGTTGTGCTCAAGTAATGTGGGGGAGTATGGCCCGTACACATGCCATCGGGGGAACCAAGATGCCAGAAAATGAGGTAGGACAGCGATTGGAACTTGTTTCCCCCTTGGGCCACTTCAAGTACGTTATGTATAGTTTGTTTCAGCAGTTGAACACAATTGTCATGGGATACGTTATTATTAGAGATGGGCGAATTTCCCGAAATTCGTTTCGTTCACGTCGCCAAATTTCTCGGCAAAAAAAAAACTTTGTTCCGATATTTCGGGACGATTCATTAAAAAACAGCTATTTTAGGCTGCACAGAGCCGCAGGGGGCTTTAAACGTTTTGCCATCTTTTAAAAATGCAAAGGGGGCTTTGGTTTGGTCTTTATACAATGTTGTTTTTTTAGTATGACACGCCCATGCTGCCCCCCCGCTTTAAAAGAATTGTTCACTAAAAAATTTCCCCCTGGCACTTAAGGGGGCCCAAAACTGCCCAAAAACTCAAGAGGGGGGTGTACCCTGAAAAAGTCATGCCAGCGAAAAGCGGGGAAAAAAAAACAGTTTGGGGGGGGGAAAAAGCTTTTTTTTGGGGCCAAAATTAGTGCGGGAGTGGGAAAGGTTGCCCGGTGGCAGCCACACCCAAGCATGGGGTTCAGACAGTGGCACATTAAATTTTGGGAAAGGTGGCAAAAACAGGTATGGGGTCACAGAGTGGCACAATGACACAGTGTGGATGGTGAGGGGCACCCAGCCACAGCAGCATGGGGTTTCAGGACAGGGGGCAAAATTGACTTTTTTGGAGGGTGGAAAAAAAACGGGAAATTTAGGCCACAAAAGTGGGACAATGACACAATGTGGGGCCCACGGGAACAGAGCATGAGGTCAGACAGGGGCACAATGACAAAAGGGGTTTTGGTCAGGGGGCATCAGCCACGGGCAGCAGCTTTAAGGTCGGGACGTGGCAAAAAATGACAGAGTGTGTGGGGCAACGGCAGCAGCCACAGCAGCAGAAAGAGGTCAGACAGGGGCATAATGACACAGGGGTTGTGGGTTTCAGGGCCCAGGGGCCACAGCGCAGCAGGGGCCCGGACAGTGGAAAATGACTTCGGGGGGGGTTTTGGCCCAAAAACGGGAGTGGGCCCCAAAAGAGTGGGACAATAAACAAAGTGTGTAGGTCAGGGCAGCCCCACAGCGGGCGGGCATGAGGGCGGGCCCAATGGCACAAGACAAATTTTGGGAGGTCAGGGGCAGCAGCCACAGCGGGCAGCATGGGGGTCAGTTTTAGTGGCAAATTTGGACTTTTATGGGGGGGTGGAAAAAAACCAGGAGTAGGCCACAGAGGGGGACAATGAAACATTTGTGGGGTCACCGGGCCACCCTACAGCAGCCAATGGGGTCAGACATTGGCACAATGAAAACGTGTGAAAGGTCAGGGCCAAGCACCCAACAGCGCAGGATGGGCCCGGAAGGGGGACAATGACACAGTGGGGAAGGTCAGGCAGCGGGCCACAGAAAGCAGCATGGGGTTCGGGGACAGGGGCCCTAAAAAACAGTGGGTGGTCCGGCAGAAAGCCCACGCGCGGGCTGGGGTCAGACAGGGCACAATGAAAATTCTGGAGGTGGAAAAAAAACAGGAGTAGGCCACGGGATTTTGGGGGCAAATGACCAGTGTGGGGGGTCAGGGCCCAGCAGCCACAGCAGCGCAGGAGGTCAAAAAAACAGTGGCACATTGACCAAATTGGGGAAAGGTCACTCAGCAGCCACGCAGCAGCATGAGGTCGGGCCCAGTGGCAAAAATGAATTCTGGAGGGTGGAAAAAAACAGGCGTAGGCCTGAGTGGGGACAATGACACAGTGGGGGAGGTCAGGGCAGCAGACACAGCAGCAGCTGGGGTTCGGGACAGTGGCACAATGAAAAGGGTGGGGGAGGTCACGCAGCAGCCACGACCCAGATGGGGTCAGGCAGTGGCAAAATGACATTCTGGGGGGTGGAAAAAACAGGAGTGGGGCCCCCAGAGTGGGAAATGAACAGGTGGAGGTCCGGCAGAAACCACAGCAGCGCTGGGGGTCACCCATTTGGCCGATGAATTCTGGGGGGTGGCAAAAACAGGAGTGGGCCCAAAACGGGGTGGGAAAAGGGACACAGTGTGGAGGTCAGGGGCCCCAGCCCCAGCAGCAGCATGAAAACGGGACAGTGGCAAAATGACGGGAAGTGTGTAGGCCGGCAGCGGGCCCACAGCAGCGCATAAGGTCAGAAAAGTGGCACAATGACACAGTTTTTGTGGGTAAAGGCAGCGGGCCACAGCCAGGCTTGGGGTTTAAAAAGGTGGAAACAATCACATTTTTAAAGGGGGAAAAAAAACGGGGAAGTAGGCCAGAGAGGGGGTTAAGAACAGTTGGGGGCCCACGGCAGCGGCCCCAAGCAGCAGCAATGGGGTCAGGAAAGGGGCACAATGAAAATTTGGAGGTGGAAAAAAAACGGAGTAGGCCCCCGGGGGGGACAATGACACAGTGTGGGGGTCAGGGCGGGCAGCCACAGCAGCAGAAATGAGTCAGACAGGGGCACAATGACAGGGGTGGAGGTCAGGGGCAGCACCCCACAGCGCAGGGCATGGGGTTTTAGGAGTGGCACAATGGACTTTTTCTGGAGGTGGAAAAAAAACGGGAGTGGGCCCCACAGAGTGGGACAATGACACGGTGGGTCCCCGGCAGCAGCCCCCAGAAAGCAGCATGAGGTCAGCCCAGTGGCCAATGACACAGTGGGGAAAGGGTCAGGGAAAGCAGCACCCATGAGGTAAAGACAGTGGCACAATGACATTTAAAGGGTTTGGAAAAAACAGTAGTAGGCCACGAGTGGCCCAATGACAGGAGTGGAGGGGGACGGGGGGGCCCACCCAGAAGGGGTCGGGACAGTGGCAAAATTACTTTTCTGGAGGGGGAACAAAAAAAAACCAAGGGGGGGGGAATTTTAAAGGCCCACAGAGGGGGGAAAAGGGACAGTGTAAAGGTCACAGCGGGGCCAGCCACCCCAGCAGTTTGGGGTCAGGACAGTGGCAAAAATTGACCCCAGTGTGGGGGTCAGGGGCAAGCCACAGCGGGGAAAGAAGGGAGGTCAGACGTGGCCAATAAATTCTGGAGGTGGAAAAAAAACAGGATTGGGGCCACAGAGGGGGATAATGACACATTGTGGAGGCCCCGGGGCAGCCCCACGCAGAAGCTTGAGGTTAGGCGGGTGGCCCCCGATGACATTCTGGGGGTGGAAAAAAAAACAGGAGTGGGCCCACAGAGGGGGGGACAATACACAGTGTGGAGGTCATGGCCCCAGCCACAGGGGCAGCATGAGGTCAGACAGGGGGCACAATGACAGGTGGGGTGGGTTTTCACGGGTTACCCGCCAAAAGCGGGCCCAGATGAGGTAGACAGGGGCCCACAAATGACACAGTGTTTTGGGGTCAGGGCCAGCAGCCACGGGCAGCACTTTAAAGGTCAGAAAGGGGGCCAATCAATTCTGAAGGGGGCCCAAAAAAGGGAAAGTAGGCCAGGGGAGGGGGAAAAGGGACCAGTGTGTAGGTCAGGGGCAGCAGCCCGCACCCAGGATGGGGTCAGACATTTGGCACAAGGGAAACAGTGTTTTGGTTTCCGGCGGGCAGCCACAGCAGCAGCATGAGGTCGGGGACAGGGGAATAATGCCACAGTGTCTAGGTCCGGCAGCAGCCGCGAGCAGCATGGGGTTTAGACAGGGGCCCACAATGTTTTTTCTGGAGGGGGCCCCAAAAACAGGAGTGGGCCCCACGGAGGGGGAAAATTGACACGTGTGGAGGTCACGGGGCAGCACCCACAGCAGCAGCAGGGGGTTTCCAGAAGGGGCACATTGAAACAGTGTGGAGGTCACGGAAAGGAAAGCCCAGCAGCGGGCTTGGGGTTTCCAGGCAGTGGCCCCAATGCATTCTGGAGGGGGCCCAAAAAAGGAGTGGGCCCAAAAGGGAGTGGGGGAAGACACTTTTGTGGGAGGTACGGCAGCAGCCCCAGCACCCAGATGAGGTCAGACAGTGGCACAATGACAAAAGTGTGGGGGCCCCGGGCAGAGCCACAGCAGCAGCATGAGGTCGGACAGTGGCACAATGCGGGGTGTGGAGGTCAGGGGAAAAGAAGCAAAACCCCCCAGCAGCATGAGGTCAGGCAGTGGCACTTGACTTTTCGGGGAGGGTGGCAAAAAAAAGGGTGGGCCACAGAGTGGGATAAGGCCCACAGTGTGGAGGCCACGGCAGCAGCCACAGCAGCAGAAATAAAGGTCGGGGCAGGGGGCACAGGGGACATTCTGGAGGTGGAAAAAAAACAGGGTAGGCCACAGGGGAAAAAAAAATGACACAGTGTGGAGGTCAGGGGCACCAGCCACAGCAGCAGCATGAGATCAGAAGGGGCCCAAAAGGGACAGGTGTGTAGGTCACGGCGCAGCCACAGCGGGCGGGCATGAGGTGGGGCAGTGGAAAAATGACACATTTTTGTAGGTCCCCGGGCAGAAAGGCCCAGCAGAGCTTTTGATTTCAGAAAGGGGGCACTTTACATTCTGAAGGTGGCAAAAAAATGGAGTGGGCCAGAAAAGTGGGAAAAGACACAGTGTTTTAGGTCACGGCGGGAGCCACAGAAAGCGGATGAGGTCGGGACGTGGCAAAATTTGCCACACTGTGTAGGCCCGGGCAGCAGCCACAGCAGCGCATGAGGTCAGACAGGGGGCCAAAATTTGACACAGTGTTTTAGGTCACGGCAACCCACCCAAAGCGCTTTTTTGAGGTCGACAGTGGCACAAAGGGACTTTCGGGGAGGGGGCAAAAAACAGGAAGAGGGCCCACAGGGGGGCCCAAGGGCCCCGTGGGGAAAGGTCACGGCAGCAGCCACAAAAGCAAAAGGAGGTCGGGGGGGGGAAAAGTGGCAATTGACCGTTTTGGGGCACGGCAGCAGCCAAAAGCAGCGCATGAGGTTCAGGCAGGGGGCAAAAGGGAAATTTTGGAGGTGGAAAAAAAAAGGCGTAGGCCACAGATTTGGGGAAAAGGGGAAACGGGGGTTGGGGGTCAAGGCAGAAAGCCAAAAGCAGCAGCATGAGGTCAGAAAGTGGCGAAGGGACGGGAGTTTTGGGGGTTTCACGGCAGCGCCCACACCCAGCAGCATGGGGTTTCAGGCAGGGGGCAAAATTTCATTCTGGGGTGGAAAAAAAACAGGAGTGGGCCCACAGAGTGGGATAATGACACAGTGGGGGAGGTCACGGGCAGCAGCCACAGCACCCAGCATGGGGTTTCAGGCGTGGCACGATGCCATTTTGGAGGTGGAAAAAAAGGGGATTTTGGCCCCAAAGGGGGGGAAAAATTGCCCACATTTGTGGGGGTCACGGAACCGCCACGCAGAAAGCTGAGTCGGGACAGTGGCACAATGACAGGTGTGTAGGTCAGGGGCAGAAAACAGCCCCAGCATGAGGTCGGGACAGTGGAAACAATGACAAGTGTGTAGGTCTTGGCAGCAGCCACAGCGCGCATGGGGTTTCAGAAAGTGGAAACAACCCAAATTCTAAAGGTTTCCCAAAAAACTGGATTTGGCAAGAGGTGGGTAATGACAAAAAGTGTGGAGGTCACGGCAGGGGCCCACGCAGCAGCATGGGGTTTCGGAGTGGCAAAAGGGACATTCTGGAGGTGGCAAAAAAAAGGAGTGGGGCCACAGAGTGGGAAAAATGACACAGGGGTTGGAGGTCAGGGGCGGGCAGCCACAGCGCAGAATGAGGTCAGACATTTGGCACAATGAAGGTGTGGATTTTCAGGGCGGGCAGCCACAGCAGCCAAAGCTGATTTTCAGACAGTGGAAAAAAATTTGAACAGTGTGGGGGGTCACGGCAGCACCCACAGCCCCAGCATGAGGTCAGGCGTGGAACAAGGACATTCTGGAGGTTTGGGCAAAAAAGGAGTGGGCCCCAAGAGTGGGAAATTTGACACAGTGTGGAGGTCACGGCAGCAGCCCGGGCAGCGAAGGGAGGTCAGACAGTGGCAAAATAAACACATTTGTGGAGGTCAGGGCGGAGCAGAAATGGGGTTTTCGGGACAGGGGCACAATGAATTTTAAAGGGTGGCAAAAACAGTAGTGGGGCCAACAGGTGGCACAAGGGACAGAGAGTGGAGGTAAAAGGGGGGAAAGCGGGCTGAGGTAAGCGGGGGGACAATAAAATTTTCTGGGGTGGAAAAAAACAAGAGTGGGCCCACAGAGTGGGAAAAATAAAAGTGTAAAGGTTTCACAGCGGGCCAGCCACAGCAGTGCATGAGGTCAGACAGTGGACAATGACATTCTGGAGGGGGAAAAAAAACAGGATTAGGCCCCCGAGGGGGGGACTTTTGACACAGTTTTGGGGGTTTCCGGGGCGGGAAAGCCACAGCAGCAGTTTAGGTCAGACAGTGGCACAATGACAAGTGTGGGGGGTCACGGCAGCGGCCACAGGCGGGCAGAAAGGGGTCGGACAGTGGCAAAATTGACTTTTCGGGAAAGGTGGAAAAAAACAGGATTTTGGCCAAAAGAGGGGGAAAATGACACATTTGGGGGGGTCTTGGCACCAGCCACGCAGCGCATGGGGTTTCAGCAGGGGCACAATGCGGATTTGTGTGGGTACGGCAGCACCCAACAGCAGCGGGAATGAGGTCGGGAAAGTGGGCCAAAAATCACATTTGGGGGTTTGGAAATAAACTGGAGTAGGCCAAGGTGGCCCCAATGACAGGGGCGGGAGGTGGGGGCCAGCAGGAGCAACAGCATGAGGTCAGAGAGTGGCACAATGAACAGTGTGGGGGGTCACGGAGCACCCACAGCAGCGCATGAGGTCAGACAGGGGGCAAATGACAGGTGTGGGGGTGGGTGGAAAAACCAGCCCCGGGGGTTTAAAGAGGGTTTTGGTGGCGAGGGAGAAACTGTCAGCCAGTTTGTGTGGGCACCCGGGCAGGGGGCCCGGAATCAGAAATAGTGGCTGAGGCAGGTTTTTTAAACCCCAGTTCTTTTTCCCCCCCCAAACATTTTGGGTGAAAAAGTCATGGCTGATGTAGTTGAGGGCCAAAGGGTTGGTTTTTGGGGGAAAATCCGGGGCCAAACCCAAAACCCCTGTTTTCATTTTGAAAAAGGTCGTCGTTCCCTTTTCCCGTGGAAAAGGGGTTTCCTTGGGGGTTAACGATGGCCCCCCCGACTGAACACCCGCTTGATGCCACATTTGGGGGCCCGGGGAAAGGACAGTTCTCCACTGGAAAAATCGGCAAGTTGCGGCCACTTTTTCCAGTTTTGGTGCCCAGTAGTAAAGCGGATCTTCAAAAGGGGGTTTGGCGGGTTTTGTTTTTAAAAATTTGGCCACCACCTTTTTGGTTCGGGGTCTGCCCCCGGCCCTGCTGTTCCCTGCTGGAGATTTCCCCTCCTCACTAGGGGGGGTTTGAAGGAAGTGCTCATCAGTGACTCCAGACTTAGGTTGCTGCCCGATGGAGCTGGGGAATGCTCCGACCCCCCCCCCCTTCCCCCGGCAAACCGCCCCGGGAGTAGTACCGTGGGGCGCTGAAGAAACCCCCCGGGGCAGGGCCCGTCAGAGGGAGGGGCGATTTCCGCCTTTGGGGAGCGGCCAATGACTACGGAGGGTTTCCCCATAGTATTTGAGTTTGTCCTCCTTCAATAGGGTGGGAAAAAAAAGGTCCCATTTTGGAAAGGTTTGGTGGGTCCCCAAATTGGGTTGGGAGAGCCCGAAGTCATCCCCCTACCCGGGGTTCCCCGACTATTTGGGTGTAAATAGCCAGGCAAAAACAGCATGCTGCGGGCCATTGCACAAGTGACTCCCAGGGGCTTTTTTTCCCGCCTCCTTTTCCCTGTTTTTATACCAAAAGGTGCTTCGGGTCATCTGCCCCGTCTTCCCCATTCCATCTAGCTCCTCCCGCTGCTCCTGTTTCCCCCTCTCTTGTCAACCGGGGAAAAAAACCATCATTTCACCAAAACAAAAAACTTTCTGCCCCTTTAAAGTCCCCCCTCCCCCCTCCAATTTTTAGTCCCCCGGAAATCATGTGGCCGCGAGTTGGGAGTGCCCCCGTCTCCAGTCCCCTGCCCCGACAGATTTTTTTTAGCAATTTTCCGGGGGCATGAAACAGTGGAATGAGTTATTATCCCCTAGTCCTGGCGAAATGACAAAAAAAGTCCCCCTCGAATGGCCCCAACAAAAGGGAGGGTCCGCATGAGCTTTCCATGGCTGACATCAAAATTACACAGGGGGTTTCTTTGTCTGCCCCGGAAAAATCAAAAAAACGTTAAAGGCCTTTCTTGTTTATACAGTCGGTTTTCCCAAAATGTGCGGTGGGTTTTCCAAAGGGTGGGGAAACATTTGATATCAGAGTTGTTTGGGGGAGGCCATTCTGCCGGGTGCCCAAAACCCCCGGAGGGTGTTCCTGGCTTTGTAGAAAGGATAAAAAGCCCTTTACAGGTTTTTCCCAGCCATTTTTTTAGAAAAGTTCGAAAATCGGTGGAAAACTTTAGGAACCTTTTTTTACAACCGATTGAAACGTGCGCCATGCAGGGGGGCTGGGGCCATCCTCCCTTTGGTTTCAGCGCCCCGACACCTTTTTCCTTCCCCTTGTTGGGCCCCCATGGTTCCGATTTGAAATTGGGGGCGGAGAAAGGCCCACAATCGATTTTTTTGCTTTCTTTAGCGGAGCAGTTCCTCCCCTGTTTTGACTTCGTTCGCCGAGGCAAGGGAGGTGTTTGAACTGCGTTTTGGGCACCGCTGTGCCCCCTTTTCTTGGGGGTTTTTGATGGAGGGAGAATTGTGGAGGGGATGGTAGGGGGAGGAGGAGGAGGCGGGGCTTCGCCGGAAACCCCAAATTTTAAAAAGTTTGGGGGAGGAAAACGGCGTCTCCTATCCAAATTGTTGGTGTTTTCCTGGGCCGATAGCACATTCCCCAGTGGGCCGTAAAGGACTTTTAAATGGCCCCCCGACGTTGGGAAAACTCCAGCGTTTCCCCGTTTCCAATTGCACCTTGGGAAAAAACCGTTTAAACTCAAGGAAAATGGGCCCCCCCTTTTTGGGTTTTTCATATTTATGAAGTGCTGGTACTGCCTTTTTTGGGAAAAAAAAATTTCGGCTTGGGAAATCTCCATCTCAGGGTCGGCACAAGCCATTAGTTCTCTGAATGGTTTCAGAGTCCACCATTTTTGGGAAAAGGGGGGGAAATGCCGATTTCCCAAAAAAACTTGGGCAGGAGAAAGGTTGCTGCTGCCACCTTTTTTTGGGTTGGAAACATTTCTGTTGTCTCTTTGGAATTTGCCTCGCTGAAGGGTGCTGGCGCCATGAGTAGGAGGAGCAGGAGCATCCCGGGGCCGGGAGTGATGTCAAAAAGAAAAAAGCTCCATTCTGCAGAGGTGGTGGAGCCTTTTTGGCTGCAATGGATGGGGTTTCCCCTGGGCGCTGCTGTGCTTTCCTTTTTGCTGGGCGGGCCCGGATGGACCACCACATTGAGCCAAGTTTCTCCCCGGCCCCCCGGGTTTTGGTTTTCGCTTTCTTTTGTTGAGAGGGGGTGGGGGCCAACGTTAGCTCCCTGGCCACGCTTCACTTTCTGCCTACAGATTCCCATTTACCCTTTTTTGGCTCCTCCCCCGGGGTCTTAGCAAAGAAAATGCCACCCGCCGGGTATGGGTTTTTTTCCCAACGCTCCGCAATGAGTGATTTCTGCTGCCGCTGCCTCGCTGAGGGCCCCCGTGCCCCTACTTTCTTGGACCTGCGAAGCGGGTTTTTTACCCGTGGCCGCTTGGCTCCCGACCTCCCCCCGCTGCTTTCCTGCTGATCACGGCCCACGACCCACTTGCTGGCTGCGCCGTGCGTGACGCGCAAAATGCGCCCTCTTTCCTGACGATGATGAAGCCCTTTCCCCACCGGCTCCCAAAATGCGGTGGCCCCATCATCTTATTTGTGTTTATCGTCAATGCTGTCCTAAACAAACCCGGGTTTTGGGATGAGAGGTGACCCCCCACAAACCCTGGGCCTTCCCCTGCCCCTCTCAAATCTATACTTTCCCCCCCCTACTGCAAAAGAGGGGATATTGGCCCAATTTCTTACTGCCCAAATGTTGTTTACTGCCCTCCTCAATTGTTCATCCTCGCCCATATAGGGGGGGCTGGGCCCGACCAAAATAGTAGATTCTGGCTGAGGGAACCGGTTGGGGCAGAGGCGGGTTGGGGAAAAGGGAAGGGGGGCCGGCCCGGGCCCGCTTTACGGGGCCCTGCCAAATAAGGGTTTTTTTCTGACGTTCCCCCCGGGCTCTTGGCCCGGGGTTGTCAGTTTTATCTGGGAAAGGGGTGGATGGGCCCAGTAAAACCCAAACAAAAAAACCCCTTGGGGTTTCTGTCAGTACACGGCCGCTAGTTTACAGCGGAAATTGTGGCCCCCCACCGGGGACCCTGCTGCGGGGTTTCCCCTTTTCTGTGCTGCGACCTAGGGCCCGGAATGTTTGTGCCTCTGCCACTCACGGTGAAGAGCCTGCCCCCCTCTCTGTTTTGACATTTTTGTTTGTTCTTAAAAAGTAAGACACTGTTTTATGGTATCCCGTTTATGATAAATACAAAACCCTGTATTTGAATTTCCCAAAAGGGAACCCGTAAAAGCTTGGGTTTAACCCCTTGGGTATAATTGCGCTCCCCCAAATGGGCAGGGGAAAAAAATTGACTTGTATGTGCCGTTTTAAAAATCTGTGTATTTTAAAGAATTTTTAAAAGCACAAACAGGCTTAATTTAACCTTTCAGATCTGGGAAATTTTGCTACAGAAATTTTTTTGTGGCGGTTGGGAAAAAAAAAAGTTTCTTTTACTGTGTAACTTTTCCCGAAAAAAGCCTTTAAATTTAAAACCCCCGGATGTAAAAATTTCGCAAAAAAAAATTGAGCAAACCCCAAATAAATAGCTTTGAGGTGTTTCCCAAATTTGGGGTTTTTTTTCGCCCACAACAAGAGATAAAAATTTTAATTAACCCTTTTCTTGTGAAATTTGGGCCCAAAAGGAAAAATTTTATTTTATTTTGGCGTTGAAAATTTACGGGGTTTTTGGGTTTTCCCCCAGCTGAAAACAAAGCTTAAATTTAACCCCCGGATGTAAATTTCGCCAAAAAATTGGGGCCCCCAAAAAACTTTGTAGCTTTTTTAAACGTGTTCAATGCGGTTTTTTTTTACGGGTACCAACAAGAGATAAAATTGTAATTAACCTTCGGGTTGTGAATTATGCTACAGGAAAAAAAGTTTATATTTTTGGGGTTGAAAATTTACGGTTTTTTGGGTCAAAACAGCTGAAAAACAACGCTTTTAAATTTAAAAACCCCCGGATTTTAAATGCGCCCCAAAAATTGAGCAGGGCCAAAAAATGAAAATGGGGATTTGTTTTTGTAAAAAAAGCTGGGTTTTTTTAAATGAATACAAAAGGAACTGGGTTAATCCCCCTTTTATTTAAAAGTTTCTTTGGAGCAGGTTTGCATTAAAATTTTTTAAAGCGCTGCAGTGGACGCACACTGGGGTTCAGATCCAATACCCCCAAAAAACAGAAATTGAATTTTTTAAGAGAAACAGTTCTGAGACAAATTTTTGACACCCACAAAAATAGCTGTATTTAAAAATTTTAGGGTTTCCCCAGAAAAAAATCAGCCGCGGCAAACACCTTCCCCCCATCAGTACAGTTTAGAGCGGTTTGTGCTCCCCGCGTCGCGGGCCCCGGGCTTTTTATAGGGGCGGGGGAGTCAAGAAACCCCCCGGTCTCTGATTGGCTTCATCTCTGCACCCCTGTCAGGCAGGCTATGCCCTTTTTCTCTCCCAGAGTGCCCTTTTTCCCCTTTTAAGCCATGTGCTCGCAGCCTTTTATCAATCAAAAGAAAACTTCGTTCCGCGGGAAATACCCCCAAAATTCGACTTCGTTCAGAAACCCAAGTTTTTTGAAATTCTAAAAAGAAATTCCCCTTCGTTAGAATAAAATTTGCCCCCCTCTCTAGTTATTATAAAAAGGTGGGGGCCCCGAGCACTGCGGTCTCTTTAAAAATGCTTGTGCATGCTGGGAGATATATAAAATACTGTGGGGGGCCCTTTTTAAAAAATAACTACAGAATGGGTGACCTTATTTCCCATATAACCCACGGGGGGGTTATTAACTTTACTACCCACTTGGGGAAAAAAAAAACAATATACCCATTTCCTACTGGGGGGAAAATATTTTCTGGGGGGGGCAATTTTTATTACTGGGAAAACCCATTATATAAACTGGAGGACATTTAGCCTTCTGGGGGCCTTATTATATATCCTGGGAGGGCATAAAAATTTCTGGGGGGCCCTTTAAAAACCCTTTTTAAAGATGGGGGACCTATTACCCATATCCCAATGGGGGTAATAAAATTTTTTACTAAACCTTTTGGGGTACATATTTAAAAACCCCTTTTTTCCTAATTTCTGTTGGGGCCCTATTTGGTATATATCTTCCCCCTGGGAAGGGGGGGCTATATTCCTACCTAGGGGGCATAAAAAAGGAAAAGATGGGGGACTCCCCATCCCCCCCAGCAGGCAGCTGGCATAGGAGGTAGGGAGGTGTATAAACCATTAAGTAGGAAGGTAAATAAACCCCCCGGTAGGTAGGTAGATGCTGGAAAAGTGAGGATTCTAAAATGTTTGTGTGGTAAATTCTGCAGAGACGAGTTGTGGCCGGGAGAAGACGCCATGGTAACCATCATTCATATGTTATATTGGCTCCATGTATAGATGTATTATTTGGTGACTTATTTAGAAGGTACTGCACTATCATACATAGGAGAGCACTTTTGAAAAAGTCAATTTGTCAGCTCTGATTTTCATTGTACAGTAACTGAGTTGATGGTCAGGATCTACATGGAATACGCATAAAATGAATGATAGTAACTAGTGTTGAGCGATTTAATCAAGAAAGGTTAAAATTTAAGTTTTTCTCAATCGCGATCCGATCTGATCTTTTACCGTAAAATTGGGTAAAAAAAAATCGCGATCGAGACTTGCTATCGACGCGCTGCGCCAATCTCACTTTGACTTTAAGCTGCTTCCTGTACTTTTGGCGGCCATCCAATCAGTGCAGAGCACGGAGGGGGGTCAAAAACATCACCACCGAGGATGTAGGGATCTCATTGGCTGTTAAAATCACATGACCCTATTATGTGTATGCCACTGTTTTTCCTGTTGAACGCCATTTCGAGTTTAGTCTGTGAACAGAACACTGCTCTCTCTGTGCTTGGTTGAATGCAGGCAGACACACCATTTCCCAGCGATTTGACAAAGGAAAAGCTGCTAGATCAGGGGTGTAACTAGAGAAGCCTGTGCCCCATAGCAAACTTTTAGATGGGAACCCCTACCTTCCCCCCTCGCCAGCCTCCCCGACCATGAACATTTACCAGGACATGCAGTTAGATAATGTAGATAATACAAGGAGCAAATACCTCACCCTACATATCACCATTATACTGCTACCAAAAAAATCCACTATACCAAAACCAACATTACCAATAACACTACTAGATATGGACCTGATTATACCGACAGAACATGACCACAAATTACCACAACATAGTCACTACATAATACCCCTATAGCATTACTGATCAGTATAAAAAGACCAATAATACCGCCATATAGTGGTATATACTAGTGTACACAGACTCTGCAGCCTGTATATAACCACCATATAGTGACCATATATTGGTAGACACCAGTGTACACAGGCTCTGCAGACTGTATATTACCTTCATATAGTGACCATATAGTGGTAGATAGCAGTGTACATGGGCTCTGCAGACTGTATATTACCTCCATACAGTGCCCTAAGTGGTAGACACCCGTGTACCAAAAGGGTTGCAGACTTATATTACCTCCATACAGTGACCAATAAAGGGGGGAAAACCAGTGTACACAGCTCTGCAGACTTATTTACCTCCTAAAAGTACCATATATGGAAAACCCTGTCCCCGGCTCTGAGACTGTAATTACTTTCCCTAAGTACCATATAGGTAAACCATGTCACGGCTCTGCAAATGTATATTACCCCATACATACCATTTAGTGACACCAGTAAAAACCCGGCTTGCAGACTGTTTTATTACCTCCATACAGTGACTATATTGGGCAGAACACCAGTGTACAGGCTCGCAATGTATATTACCTCCTACAGTGACCAAAGCAGAGACACCCGTGTACACAAGGGTCGCAGATGTAATTACCCCCCATACAGTGACCTATAGGAACACCAGTGTACACACTCGCAGACTGTTTTTTACCTCCCCTACATGACCATTATGGAGAACAGTGTAAAAAGGCTCGCAGCTGTTATTACCTCCATACATGACCAAAAAAAAATTACAGTATAAAAACCAGTGCCCCAGGCTCTCAGACGTATTTACCTCCCAAATGACATTAGCAGTAGACACCGTGTCACAGGGTCTGAATGTTTAAAAACCTCCAACAGGACCCTATGGGTAGACACCCGGACACAGGGTCTGCGATGTAAAAAACCTCCATACAACCATATAGTGGGAACCAGTGACCAGGGGTCTGCAGCTGTATATTACCCCCATAAGTGACCAATAGATAACACCCTGTACAAGGGTCGCAGACTGTATTTTACCCCCAACATCACCATAGGTGGGGGTTTAAAACAGGCCTGCAACTTAATTAAATCCCCTACAACCATATTGGTAAATAAATGGCACAGCTCTGCAGAGATAATTTCCTCCATACAGTGACCCAAAAGCAGTAGCCCTTAAAAAGGGTCTGCAGAGTATAAACCTCCTACAGTGGGCCCTATGTGGTAAACCATTTTCACAGGCTCTGCAGACTGTATTTTACCCCATAAGACCATTAAATGGTATATCCAGTGTAAACAGGGTCTGCAGACTGTATATTCCCCATACAGTGACAAAGTGGTAGAACCGTGTACACAGGCTTGCAGACTGTTAATTACCTCCTACAGGGAAAAAACAGTAACAAGGTACACAGGCTGCAACTGTATTTCCCCCCATACCCTGACCATTTGAGTAGAACCAGTCAACAGGCTCGCAGACTGAATTCCCCCCATACAGTACCCTAAAGGTAGAAAGTTCACAGGCTCTGTAGACTTATATTACCTCCATACAGTGACCTAAAGGGGAGACAAAAAGTGAAAACAGGGTCTGCAGACTGTATATAAACCCCCATACTTACCCTATAGTGTAGAACCAGTTAACAGGCTTGCAACGTAATTACCCCCCATACAGGACCCTATGAAAAAAATGTACAAGGCTCTCAACTGTATTTACCCCTAAAGTCACCTATTGTGGGTGAAGTGTACACAGGCCTGCGACTGTATATTAACCCCTACAGTACCATATTTGTGGAGAAAAGTGAAAACAGGCTCGCGACTGAAAAAACCCCCATACAGTGACCCAAAGGGTACACCAGTGTACACGGGCCCGCAGACTGATATTACCTCCATAAAGTACCATGTGGAGAAACCCCGGGACACAGGGCCCAACATACTGTATGGATTAAATGTAGTTACATCTTGTGACTACAGGGGCCCTTTTTTTGATAAGTGTTGACTTTCCCTTTGTTTTGCATCCGGTCCCCCCCATGATTCTCCCTGCCACTTTCCAGATTTAGACACAATATCTTAGAACCTCCTTTTTTAGACATCATCCCTCCCCCCCGGCTTATGGGGGGGTTTAGGAAGGGAGGTTTAGAAGGGAATAGGGGGCCCCCCCAAGGCATGTTTAGGGTACTATAGGGGCCCCCGAAGACATAAAAAAGGGTTTTGGTAAAAAAATATAGGGCCCCAAAGACAGGGATATTTTTGGTTGCTATAGGGGCCCCCAAAAGATAGCAGGAGAGTATAACCCCTATATGGAAAACAGGGTTTTAGGGACTAAGGGGCCCTTTTTAAGTAAACACATGGTTAGATCTATAGGGGCCAATAAGTAACAAAATGGAGATATATAGGGGGATAATGTAGGCAGCAGGGCTTAGGGGGGTATAGGGCCCCCTACAAACAGGCGGGCATATAGTAGGCAATGGCTAAAATAGGAAGGCAAGGGATAGGTACTATAAGGGGGCCCTATAAGAGGGAAAGGCATAGGGGAGCTATAGGCCTAAAAGTGGCAGGGGGGTTTAGGGAGCTATATATTGCAGGCAGGTTTGGGGGGGCTATAGGGGGATATATAGGAGGCGGGCTTTTTGGGGCTTATATAGGGAGGGGGGCTTTGGGAGGGGTATAGGGGTATAAATAGGCTGCAGGCTTTGGGGGGGGGTATATATAGGCGCAGGCTTTGAGGGGATATATATACAAACAGTGTTTGAGGGGATAAAATAGGCAGCAGGGGGTTTGGGGGTATATATAGAGAAGGGGTTTGAGGGGGGATAAAGCGACAGCTTTAGAGGATTTAAATATAGGAGACAGGCTTTGGGGGATATAAACAGGGGCTTTGGAGGGCATAGGGGCTATTAAGGACAGGGGTTTTGGGGGGCTATATATAGAAGGAGGGCTTTGGGGGGC
>JAODAL010037649.1:0-40153 GCA_025379985.1 Phyllomedusa bahiana
AACCATACACATCCCCCATGACGTCGCCCAACTCTCACCCGGCTCTATTCTGAATCTCGTTTGCTGGCAGCCAAAATTCAGGAAGCCCCGAAAAAGGCGGATCTTAATAGAAGATGCACGATTTTAACCCTTTAATTACGCATTTTGGGAAAATTTTCATCACCAAAAAAAACCTTGCCATTTCAACTTTGTTGAAAAAAATCACTCAACACTATTTAAATTAAATTTTATCTTTTTGTTGTTTTAGCAAAAAACACGAAATTGTAACTCCTACAAACTCCCTAGTTTTGGGGGCTCAATTTTTTGGCGCAATTTACTCCAAGGGTTAACTAAGATTTTTCGCAGTTGCCTCAAAAAAGAAAAATTTTTCTTTTTCACCGCCACAAAAAAATTTCTGTAGCAAATTATATTGAAGGTTAATATTAAGCCTTTACATTAGAAAAATACACAGATTTTTTTAAGGGCACATAAAATTTTCAATTTTTCCGGGCCTTTTGTGGAGCGCAATTTTGTATCCAAGGGTTCCCCAAAAGCTTGTTTACTGGGTTCATTTGGAGTAAAATACAGGGGTGTATTTTTATCATATACAATATCTTCATCAAACGTGTCTGTACATTTTACAACAAACAGTATGTCAGACAGAGGGGTGGAGGCTCTGCACGCGAGTGGCATGGCACAAACTTTCCCCTGGAACGGGGCCCAGGTCGAGCACGCAAGGGACTCGCAGCAGGGGTCACTCGGTGAGGACAACTGCCGCTGTCATCTAGCGGCCTGTGTTTTTCAGCAACCCAATGGTTCTTGTTGGTTGATGGGTATCCACTTCCTCCAGATGACATCGACAACCCCACCCAAAGAGCCGGGGGGAACGTCAACACAACCCTAAGTTGGCATGGCCCGGGAGCGGGTTCGGGGCCCTCACCTGTCCTCATCCGCCTCTGTCCCATGGTTCCCAGCCAGAGCTCTACTATGGGGGCTGGGCTCGGGCCCACATATAGCGGGATGAACTATTTGAGGGGGCATCAGCGCTACTTGGCAGCGAAAAAATGGGGGGGGGGGGAAAATATCCCCTGCTTCTTGCAGTAGGCGGGAAAGTATAGATGTTGAAGTGGGGATGGGAGGTCAGTTGTAGGGGGTTTGCCCCCAGATACCAAAACCGGTGTGGGCCGTGAGTGAAAAAAATGATGATGAGTACCGACCGCACTTGGGGGCCGGGTAAGCAAGGGGTTCATCTCATCAGGGAAGAGGGCGTCAGCTTGCGCTCAGGGACGGGGCCAGCCGCAAGTGGGTTGTGTGGCCGTATCAGCGGATAGCAGCAGTGCGGGTTGGGGGCCAAGTGGCCCCGGGGGATAAAAAAACGCTTCCGGCCCAAAAAAGTAGCGGCACAGGGGTCCAGCGAGGCATGGGGGGTAGTAAGTCATCAGTGCGGGCTTGGGATATGTGAATCTGTGGGGGGAAAAGGAAACATGGCCCGGGAGCTAACATTGGCACCCCGGCCCTGTCGTCAACACATGCACGTCACCATCTCTGGCCTGGGATAACTAGGCTCAGATGTGGTGGGTCCATCCTGCCGCCGCCGCAGGCCGCAGCGGCCATGGCATGCATTGCCAATTTGCTGCCGACCAAAGGCTCCAACCATCTCTGCATAAGGGAGCTGTTTCTCTTGACATCATCTCCCGGTCCAGAAGCTCCTCTGCATCGCTACTCATGGGCGCCAGCAATCTTCAGTGGCGAGGCGATTGCAAAGAGACCAACCAGTATGCGTCCAACCATCCTAAGGTGCAGCACAGCTGACCTGCTCCTGGTCCAAGTTGTTGGTACCGCCATATCCCTCCCTTTCCAAATGTTGGACTTGCAAACCGTTCAGGAAGAACTAATGGCTTGTGCCGAGCCGAGATGAGAGTTCCAAGCCCGTAATTTATTTTCCTAAAAAGGCAAGTACCAGCACTTCATAAATAGTAGAACAGAAGTGGGCCATCCCTTTGAGCTTATCGATTGTTCCAAAGGTAACACGGCATCGCAGTACGTGTGGAGCTGTAACTACAGTCAGTGCCAGTACATGTCCCTTTACATGCCCACAGTGAATGTGCTTCCTGCCCAGGCACACAAACAACTATGACAGGAGACGCCGCTTTCTCCCTCCACTTTGTAAAACTGCGCTCCTGTCTCAGGCGCCAATTCCGCCTCCTCCTTCCTCCTCCACCACCACCACCATCTCAGCCTCCCAATACTGCTCCACAACCACATGTGTAGGGCACAGTGGTGTCACGCAGTTCTATAACCTGGCTGCCTCTGGCGAACGAAGTCACACAGGGGAGGAGAAACGCTCCGCGTCATGCAGCAAGAAATCGATGTGTGGCTTTCTCCGCGCCAACTGCAAATCGGAACCATGGGTGACGACAATGGGAGGACATGGTGTCCCGCGGCTGCAACCGAGAGGGATGCTACCATGCCCCCTGCAATGGCGCACGTGATCAATCTGGTTTTGTGAAAAGGTTCCTGAAGTCTTCCACAGATCTTCAGAAGATTCTGAAATGGCCAGGAAACTGTGCATGCCACTTTATCCATTCGTACATAGCCAGGAACACCCTCCTTGAGTTGCAGCGGCAAACGGCCCCCCCCAACACACTCTGATATGCGATGTTTCCACCCGTCGAGGTGGTTTTCCCACCGTTGAATTCCAAACCTCACATGTTGGACCGACTGTTTGAACAGAGCTAGGCCATTTACGATTTTTTGATGATCCAGGCAGACAGGAGTCCTCCCCTGTGTCAGTTTGAGGTCAGCCAGTGGCAGCTCTTGCGTGACACCGGCCGTTGGTTGAGGCCATTCGAGAGGCCACGTTATATGTCAGTCCCCGCCATGACTACGGGATTAATAAACGTCATTCCCACTGTCTTCAAGCCCCTGAACAGATGCTGAAACAAATCTGTCTAGGGCAGGGACTGGAGATGTGGCGACTACATCTCGCGGCCACATGATCCTGCTGGGGACTGAAATTGGAGTGGAGGAAGGAGGAGACATTGGAGCAGAAGCATTGTCTGGTGAAATGAGTGGATTTTCTACCCAGTGACAAGAGAGGGGGAGCAGGAGCAGCTGGAGGAGGTAGATGGAGATGAGGAAGATGAGGCAGATGACCCGCAAGCACCGTGGCAGAATACGTGAGATGGAGGCAGGGAGCCCCTCGAGTCACTTGTGCAGATGGCCCGCAGCATGCTGATTTGCCTGGCTAGTGACAGCCGAAATAGTCAGCACCCCGGCAGAGGGATGACTTCTGGCTCTCCACCCTATTGGACCCTCGCAAACCGGCCCAAAAAATGGGAGCCTTTTTTTCCCAGCTATTGAGAGGGAGGACAAACTTAAAAAACTATAGGAAATCCCCGTATTCAGTTGGCCGCTGCCTATGTGCGGCATCGTCCCTCCCTCTGACAGGTCTGACCGGGGGTTCCTCAGCGCTCACGATACTGCTGCCGTGGCTGCTGGGGGAAGGGTGGGGGGTAGGAGCAGTACCAGCTCCATCACAGCAACCTAAGCCCCTGGAGTCACTGTTGAGCAGCTTCCTTCACCCCGCCTAGTGAGGAGGGTAGTCGCCAGCAGCAGCAGCACGGGACCTAGGACATCCCTGAACCAACAGGTGGGGCCTACTGGACAGCACTCGGCCCCCCCAGTTAGAAAAACCGCTGGCCCTACTGGGCAGCAAAACGGGAAATGTGTGGCCGCAACTTGCCGAGTTTGCAGTGGAGAAGCTGTCCTGCCCGGCCAGTAGTATGGCATCAGAGCGGTTCCTTCAGTGCGGCGGGGGCCATCTTTAAACCCCAAGGAGAACCCGCTTGTCCACGGGAAAATTTTGGAACGACTGACCTTTGTCAAGATGAATCGGGCGGGTTTCGGCCAGGATTTCCACACACCAATGCCTTAGGCGTCAGTCTGGGTTCAAACTACCTGCCTCAGCCACTATTCTGATGCCGCCACCCGCCTGATGCCAACATCTGCTGACAGTTTCTCCCTCTCCTACCACCATCTTTACCAGGGACTGGAGCCACCCACCTCAACACTCTGTCATTGTGCCACTCTATGACCTCAGCTGCTGCGCGTTGCGGGGGCCGTGACATCCCACTGTTCACTGTCCACTCTCTGACCAATGCGTTGCTCCTGCCGCCGTCACCCCCCAAAACTCTGTCCCTTGTCCCCTCTGTGGCCTACTCCTCTTTTGCCACCCCAGAAAAGTCATTGTGCCACTGTCTGACCTCATGCAGATGCTTTGGCTTCTGCATTGACCTCCACACTGTGTCATTGAGCCACTTTCTGACCTCATGCTGCTGCTGCAGGACCTCCACTCTCTGTCATTGTGCCACTCTGTGGCCTATACCTGTTTTGGCACCTCCAGAATGTCATTGTGCCACGGTCTGACCTCATGCTGCTGCTGTGGCTGCTGCCGTGACCTCCACACTGTGTCATTGTGCCACTGTCCCGACCTCATGCTGCTGCTGCCGTGCCCTCCACCTCTCTGTCATTGTGCCACTCTGTGGCCTACACCTGTTTTTGCCACCTCCAGAATGTCCCTTGTGCCACTGTCCGACCTCATGCTGCTGCTGTGGCTGCTGCCGTGACCTCCACAAATGTGTCATTTGTGCCACTTTCTGACCTCATGTGCTGCTGCGCCGGCCCTCCACTCTCTGTCATTGTGCCACTTTTGTGGCCTACTCCCATTTTTGCCACCTCCAAATTGATTTGTGCCACTGCCTGACCTCATGCTGCTGCTACCGGACCTCCACAAATGTGTTATTGTGCCACTCTGTGGCCTGCTACTGTTTTGCCACATCCAGAATGTCAATTGTGCCCCAGCCTACCTCATGCTGCTGCCGCCGTGACCTCCACTCTCATCATTGTGCCACTCGTGGCCTCCTCCTGTTTTGCCACCTCCAGAATGTCATTGTGCCACTGTCTGACCTCATGCTGCTGCGTGGCTGCTGCTGGTGACCTCCACACTGTTCATTGTGCCCCTGTCTGACCTCATGCTGCTGCTGCCGGCCCTCCACTCTCTGTCATTGTGCCACTCTGTGGCCTACACCTGTTTTGGTGCCCACCTCCAGAATGTCATTGTGCCACTGTCTGACCTCATGCTGCTGCTGTGGCTGCTGCCGTGACCTCCACACTGTGTCATTGTGCCACTGTCTGACCTCATGGTGCTGCTACCGTGACCTCCACACTGTGTTATTGTGCCACTCTCAGCTTGTTTTTTTCCAGCTTTCGCTGGCATGACTTTATCAGGCTACATTCCCGCTTGAGTTTTTTGGTCAGTTTTGCCCTCTTAAGTGCCCAGGGAATTTTATAGTGAAGCGATTCTAAGAGCGGCGGCAGTCATGTGTGTGTCATACTAAAACACAACATTGTATGAAAACCAAGCTCCCTCTGCATATTTAAGCATGGCACAACATTCTACAGCACCCTGCAGGCTCTGTGCAGCCTGGAAATAGCAGTTTTTAATGCGATTCGTGCCGAAGTAATTCGGACCGAAACAAATTTTGTCGGAAAATTCGGCGAAGTGACCGAATCGAATTTTTGAGAAATTCGCCCATCTCTAGTCTTATCTTGTGAGTACATGTCGCTAGGCCACAGTTGTGCATTTGTTCCACTGTGTCACAGAATACTTAAGAAATCAGGTTTAGTTGAATTTAAGGGAACAAACTACTTGTGCTTGTGTAGAGGTACGAACAGTGTACGAACAATGTTGTATTTCAGGTATAAGTCCTCTCCTGACAGTAAAGGAATTTTTTCCGTTTCATGGATCCTTCCATTCTACCTATTGCTATGTTGGAATGGACCTACCATAGTAGTCTTTTACATTGACAATGGTCACTATTATTATTACTATTATTATTTATTTTAGAGCGCCATTGATTCCAGGGTGCTGTACATTCAAGGGGAATTACATACATAACAATTGTTGAACAAATACAATGGTGACAAAAAATGACTAGTAACTGATACAGAGAGGAAAGAGGGCCCTGCCCATGAGGGCTTACAATCTAGAAGGAAGGAGGGGAGAGACAGAAGGTGTGGGGCGGACATGTTTGTGGGCCGGTGTACTGGTGGTGGGGTTATTGTAGGTTATAGGCTATCCTGAAGAGATGGGTTTTCAGGTTGCTTTTGAAACTGGTGAAAGTTGGGGAGAGTCTGATGTTTTGGGGTAAGAAGTTCCAGAGTGTGGATGAAGCACGGGAGAAGTCTTGGAGATGGTTGTGTGAGGAGCTGATGAGAGGGGAGCAGAGGAGAAGGTCCTGTGAGGAGCGGAGATTCCGTGAGGGGAGGTATCTGGAGATTAGAGCAGAGATGTATGGAGGAGAGAGGTTATCGAGAGCCTTGTAGGTCAGGGTTAGTAACTTGAAATGAATTTGCGGCTGTTGGATTACTTATGTATAAAACCTATGAGATAATATAGATTTCAAAATTAGGAAATAAAGCATGAAATGTTATTTATATTTGAATGTGCCGTTCAAATATTTTCTACTTAATATGGGGCGAATGTAAAGCCTTCAACTAGCACCCATAAAAAACATTGCTGAAGAGTGCAGGATACAAATGTACTGTATGTTGCAGAGAAATGATGAAACTAGGGATTTGATCAACTCACAGAAGATGTTAAACTAAGCACTCTGTGGGGTCATTTCCCTAAAGAAAGTTTGATCAAATCCCTGAACTGTTTTGGTGAAAAAATTAAATCAACAAGTCAGAAGACTCGCACAGCTCTATGTTTCACTTGTCAGGACTCGCTTCTGTCTCCCCTTTACCTCACCACTCCCCTCCTACGGTAACTGTGCCGGCCAGCGCTGTGCTTGGTACCTCAGTTGGAATTCTAAAAGAATGGCTACCTAGAAACGTACTTCAAATAGCTACTACAATATACAAATGAATGAACATTTTTATTATTTATGAATTACATTCACTAAAAATGTAATTTTTGTTTTTAAAAAGATCAACTTAAAGGGGTTTTGCCACAAAGTAAAATTGACGTGGGAAGTTTGCAAATGAAATAAACATTTTCACCATTCATCAGTATTAAAAATTCTGCACCGTTTTTGTTTTAGCTGCTCCTTTAGTGATCCATTGTTTACAGCACGTCTCCAGGGGATACGACCAGCCCTGAGAGCTCCTCACTCCTGGTCAGACATGCTCAGACATCACCTCTCCTCTCAGGCAGCTACTGCGTGTTCAATCCCCAGGTGCTGTCACTCTACTCCCGTCCTCTGTCCTCCTTAGTAATTAGTCAAACAGTGTAAATAAATAAAAAAGAAACCTCAATGAGGTACGTGGACTGATAAAGAGGAGAAAAAAAACAGAGGTTTGGTTCTTGCAGGGATTTGAACCTAGGACCCTTCTGACTGGAGGCAAAAACTTTACTTCTCAACTACTCACAATGCTTTACATAAACAGACCTTTATTTGACTAGAGAAAGGAAAGGCCTGGTGATATCATCCTGCTGGGTCACATGATATGCAATACAACACACAATCACACACGCCGCCTTCTGAGCACACAGAGCTGAAGAGCTGGATGCAGGAGGTATGAAATGAGAGTGTGGCAAAACCCCTTTAAGTACCTATTTCTTTGGTTCATTAGTTTCGTAGAACTCATTTGTGTCTCAGTGACTATTGTTGTATAACTATTCTACATTTCATAATGCATGCTTGACTAAATAAAGACTTTTAAGATCGAAACAATATGATTTCATGTCTTCACTAAAAAAACTTTAGGGATTTGATCAAATCACTGACTTTCTTTAGGGTAATTACCCCATGGAGTGGTTATTTTAACATCTACCGTGATTTGATCAAATCCCTAGTTTGATTATTTCACTGCGACGTGTGTATATATATATATATATATATATATATATATAATAATATATATATATATACATAACCAGTTAATGTGTGGCCCTACTTAAACCCAACGAGGCAACTGTTTTCTTACCTTGGTGAAGTCATAAGGGCAATATGCTTGGGGATTTTTGCCCCTGATGCAATATCATGGAAGGGAATACGCTCAAGAATTGGTTCTGACATTGCATGACTACTGTACTTAGGACTCTGTTTGTGGTGACCGGGCCAGAGGGAAAGCAGAGGAGAGGGAGGCAGCAGTAGTAGCCATTCAACTCACTGCTGTTTTCATGGTGGCTTTGAAACTCACAACCGCTTCTCTCATGCTCATCTAGCACCAGTATCAGTGAAGAGGGGGTCTGCACTCTAGTGATGATGGTGGTAGTAGTTACCCCGGGGCACACTCTGGTGGTGGTCTCTCCCTCAACTGCCCGTGAAGATGGGGGTGTGTGAGGTGATGTGTGGTGCAGAATGACAGGCAGGAGATGATGGGTTAACTTCAGTGCAAGCAGGCTTTCTTTACTAATTCCAGATACATTGTTTCACACACAGGAGAGGGTTACTTTCAAACACATTTCTCTTCACACAGACACTTAGCCATCTAGCAGAGGAATAGTGATTCCCTCAAATAAAGTCCCTTGCATCAAATGCCTTACAGATAGGAGCAGCACAATAGGCTGAACTGGATGGACGTCTGTCTTTTTCCAGCCTTACAAACTATGTAACTATGTTAGATCTGGGATATCTTTACAAATTGGGGTACTAGGCCAGGGCAGAGGCTAAATGGGTTCCAAAGGCCATGAGGTCTGGGGGAACAAGATTACCTCATGAAAACATAGGAATCCAAGCTAAAACTTCCTTCTCTAGTTAAGCTGCTCTGTTCTTCTTGTCCTCTACCATGCAGCCAGGGAATAAGTAGTTAAGCTGAACCCTGAGTCCAGGGGCAGCATAGCCTTTGTCAGGTTGGCATGAGGGTTTAGCCCACTGACAGGTTGTAGATGATGATGATTAACCCAAGATAGAGATAAGTGGAGAAGACCCAGAACATTAAATTTGCCTGTCTTATATAACTTATTACTCCCTCGTCCCTTCTGGTTGCTATTGAAACTCCCTCCACTAGTGCTTGAGTGACTGTGACTGATTTACATATCTGCCAAGCAGCATGACTATACACTTCTTACAGACATGTGCACTAGCTGCTGGCAGAGTACAGGGGTGAAATACAGGTCAATAGACATTTCCACATAACATGAATAGTGCAATTCAAACATATATCAGTGCAATTATTAATAAACATTATTAAATTTATGTAGTGTAGTTTACCACTAACTCCTGTACACTACATATTATTTAAAGCACTAGAATATATTACATTGCATTAGTGCAACAGCGAGGATGTGTTATTCTTGTGTGTATTTTTGCTTTTTACATGTATTAAGCTCTTTGTGGTGCATTTTTGCATAATTGTCATTGGTCACCATTACATTGTGTTCTGGCATTGATAGAGAGAGTTGATGTGTGTTTTCCAGATGATTGACTTTTGGGGTTCACTTAATTCTTTATGCATACTTTACGGTAGAATATGTTTTTAAAGAGGACCTGTGACATCCCCTGACATGTCTGATATAGTAAATACTAGTGTTTCCTATGAAATAGCAATTCTGGGGCATCTTCTTTATAATGCTATGTTGTGCTGTTCCTCTGTTACTCCTCCTAGAAATGTATTACTAAATCTGTCAGCTGGGTGTTACCAACTTGGGGGGTGTCCCTGCACATACTGACATTGTCCAATCAGTGCTAACAGTTAAAGGGGTATTCTCGCTACAAAGATCATATCTCAGATTATGGGGACAGTAAAAATAAGCACTTTTGTAATTGGGTTGCATTACCTAAGTCACTTAGTATAGTAGATATGAGCTTCTCTGTGCATCTGTTTTCTATTTCTGCTGCTGCTAGTCGGGACACACACCCTTTTCTGTGATTGGCTAGTCGGGACACGCCCCCTGCACTGTGATTGGCTGACTAACATTTCATTCAGCCTGTTGGGATACGCTCCAGACAGGAAACACCCAGGCACCCCCCCTGCACTTTGATTTGCTGCCTGTACACTCTGGGCGACATGTCAGAAAAGTGAGTTTTAGGTGCATTAAATCAGTGTAAAGTGCACCCGAAAGTCTGATCCTTTCCAAAAACTGGCGTCAGGTATACCTTGCATAGAAAACTTAATGCACCTAAAATGGCGCATTGTGCTTAAAAAGGTGAATTGCGCCAAAAAAGGCGCATTGCGCAACTCATGGCGCATAGCATATCATTGGTAGTATATGTAATGCGCCTAGTTTTGGTGTACAACAGTTCATTTACATCAAGAAGATGGCGTCAAAAGTGATTTGGGCGCAAAATAGAAAAAATAAACTGGCGTTGGCGTGTTGGGACATGTCGCCCTCTGTGTTTACTCTCTTCTGAGCTGTTAAAACTGAAAGTCAAAACCAGCTATGTGAGAGGGCTGCTGGCTCTATACTCATCTACCAGCTCTAAGGTGAATGATCTGGGTAATTACTGACTGTTTAACTCATAGATCCCCTCATATAACACAGTCTTATGTCCTGTGTTCCCTCCATACAACACAGTCACACTGCCCCCTGCTTGATAACAGAGGGGGAGGAGGGAGAGGCGCAGGGTCCATTCCTCACATGTGTTTCATCAGTTCAGGCTGTGTTTATAACTGTTTATAGCACATCAAGGAGCCTGTGGAGCCTGAAGCTCTGCAGACAAGAGAACATTGCAGGAGGCTGCATCCTCTCCAGACATCCTTCCCCTTCCCCTGCTTCATACAGAATGATGATGTTACAGCTCTTCAGTGAGGAGAGACAGCCTGCTGAGAGGAAAGACACACCTGTTGAGAGGAGAGACAGCCTGCTGCGAGGAGAGACACACCTGCTGAAAGAAGAGACTCGACCCTGGATCTCAAATTCAATCTCATAGAATTAGTTGAAGAGCACGAACACTTCAACTGATAAAACCCCTTTAATGTGTGCAGCCAGTGACACACCCTTTTGAAAACTGGAATGGTAACACCTATCTGACAGATTCAGTAATAAATTTCTAGAAGGAATAACAGAGGAACAGCACAACACAGAGATATAAGAGAAGATGCTGCAGGATTGTTATGTCATAGGGACATGTCAGGAGATGTCACACATTCTCTTAAATTATTTGTCTGTAAAATGTAAGTAAATTTTGTTTTTAACTAACCTACTAATGTGTCCCATTTCTTTCTTCTTTGGTGTTATAGTGTTTTGGTGGTGCAGTTATCACTTAATTTATCATGGGATGGGGTTGAGAAACTGTGCCAGTCATTCTTGTGGCTTGTCTAAATTCACTGTTAAAGGGGTGTTCTCACCATGCTTTTTTACAGAACCACAGTCAGTTTCAAGCTCACACTTCCTGGTCAAACTGTGGGTGGTTCTACAGCAGAAATTGATGATATCAGCTCTGCTATTCCTAGCTGTTACAGTGTCATGAGTGCAGAAGGTTTGTAAACTGTAGTGCAGAAGACTACAGAGCTCTAAAAGGTTAAAGCTTTCCAGTAAGTAAAGTAAACAAGCTTCTGTCTTTCAAAATAAGGAACAGAGCTGGGAGTGACATCACCTTCCTGCCCACTGCCTGTAAGTGCAGAGAGGGGTGACCAGTAACTGGGAAGCTTTGTGCAAAAGCAGGAGGTAAGATCTGATTCTAAGGGGCCATTTACACGGCAGTGGACAAATACCGGCCGGTTTTGCAGCCGTCCCCACGGCCGCGGGAGGGACGGCTTTTCTCCGCGATGAGCGTAGAACAACCCTCCCCCCGCCCATGGAGATGCACATGTTCCGTCCGGAAACCGGACGGAAGATTGTGCATGTTCAATGTTTTGTCGCCCGACGGAAAACCCGTGCAGTGGGGTCTGCTGCACGGGTTTTCCATAGAGCACCATTGTGCTCATTTTCGGCCGGTTTTTCAGGCGGTCTGAAACACCGCAAACCGGCTGAAAAACCGGCCAAAAACCCGTGCAGTGGGGACATGCCCTAAGAGCTTGTCCCCACGGTAAGGGTTTTTGAAAACCGTCTGTAAACTGTCTATGAAAAATTCGTGCAGCGGTCCCCACTGCACGGTTTCTCCGCCTGGCGGTTTTTTAGACCGCCAGTGGTCCGAAAAACATGGAACATGTTCATTCTCAGGCGGAATATGAACAAGTCTATGTGAAGGGCTTTTCTTCGCAAACAGCGGAGAAAACCCATCCCCCTGCGACCGTGTGCACGACCGCAAAACAGAGCAAATATTGGTCGGATTATCCGGCCGGTATTTGCTGTCTGCCGTGGGGATGTGCCCCAACTCTGAAAGGAAGCAAAATCATGACAACAATGTACTTGGTAATAGTCTTTATTACCTTTTCCTATGTATTTAAGGCTAAATCAACGAAACAGGAATAGGGTACCTCTTTAATGATTTTGCATTGGGTCCCTAGAAGATGAGACGGAATATTGGTTAGGAGCTGAACACTGAAATTAAGGTAATATTTTCCATCAGCAGGGCTTCTGTTCTTTGCCTTTAATAGGATTCATTGCTGTACTGACAAGATATCTATGAAGCTTGCACATAAGGTAAAGACAGCCATGTAATTACTCTTTGATGGGGATATATGGTCAATGATTGTCAATTACAAAAGCATTCCAAGTAGCAAACCTGTGATAGAAGTGTGCGACAAGTGATTGTTCCTCCTTAGAAACGAATTGCTTCATATCTTAAGACCTCCATCCGTTTAACAGGGATAAAACCTCTGCTTGTCTCCATTCCACATCTCGCTTGTTAATTGACAGGACCCAAGTCAATTGTACATTAACCTACAATCACTTACATGAGCGCTGAGATTCATTTGTCTCGTTCACGTGCAGTAAATTAGAAGAACACCCTTGGTTGGGCTGTGCCAGATCAATTCAAGACCAAATTCAAAAGATGGAAAGAAGCTTTGGGAGACCTCTATAAAGGGAGAACGGGAGGTCTCTTAACATCTGCCCCATCATAACAATCTGGGAAACTGGCGTTATTTTCTATGACGGGCGTCTATGTATTTTGTCATTTAGCTGCCAGGAAGAACAGAGACAAATCAATAAACACATAAAGCAGCATAACACTGAGACTAGCAGTGAATAGAGCAATATTCTCAGATATATAGGGAGCTGACATTACCCTATCATGAATGTCCTTCCTAGGCGTCGTTGTCACCTCTTTACTCTTACCAATTATTATTGACATAAAAATTGTCTATGTCTGAAACATCACAAAAACTGAAAAATAGTTATTTTTACAACAATTTGTAATTTCTACAATTACAGCGATAGAAGCCGGGGGAAGTAAGTATATTTTATGACCGGGTTTTTTTCGGGGGCCTCTTGCAGCCCTCTCCCGTAAACGGCAAGACTATTTTTTGGGCCATTTTCTGTGCCTGAAATTTGATTTGGGGCCCATGAAAAACTGTTTTGGTCTAAAACTCACCTTTTTCCCATAAAACCCTAGGGGCAAAAAGTGATTTTAGACCTAAACGGGTTCATACATGGGCCCCTAGGTCATCTGAACTCATCCTGATCAAGAAATTGCTGTGTGGTATTGAGGTTTCCACCACACCCCCTTTAAAGTTCTGCTAGTCCTAGTTCTGGGCTGAGATGTTTTGGATGAGGGTGAAGACATTTTTTCCTTGGCCACTTATCCCCTTCCCTCCCCAAACCCTGGGTTCTGTGTGGTCTAGATGTCATAAGGCCAGGCCAATCACACCTGGGAACGGGACTCTGACATCCTATTTTTGATTTCTATTTTTGATTACTTATACTCTGGGTCATTGCTCGTCATAGACTCTTGTGGATTTAACTGGAGGTTTTTACTGGATTGTTTTCTTGAAATTCTGACCTTTTTGCCCACCTTTTTGACTTCAGTCCTTCGCCTATTGTCTTAATATCTTGTTTGCTATGTCTGGTTTGACCCATTTCAGTCCAACCTTCCTTTATTGTGTTTGTCTGTCTTGTCTTGTTCTGTGTGCCTCTTTTACCTAGAAATGCATCTCCCTCTGTTGTCATAGGGGGGTTTTAGCTCCCATTTATTCTGCTTAGGGGCCAAAACCTATTGACTGGGACAATGTTTTTAAAAAATTTGGGCAGAAAAAATAATAAATGGGATATTTTAAAAACATCCTAGGCTACCACGTGAGGTACATCCTTTTGGAATAAAATAATTAGAAACAAAAAACCCATGGGAAAACAGGTTTAAAAAGGGGCAATAAAAAACAAAATAAAGTGTTTCACCTACAAAAAACAGAGGGCAGTGAAGGGGCACTAAAAAGCTATAGGGAAAAAAATAAAGTGTGAAAAAAAAGATAAAGGAAGAAAAGCGGGAGAGGGAAAAGATGTTTTTCCCATAAAAAGTAACACAACCCCCCAAAAATTTTTTTAACATATAAATAGTAAAAAGATTAAAAAACAGAAAAATTGCCCTTTGAAAAATACTGAGGGAGAGAAGTAGAGGGCGATGAGAAAAAAAAAACCCATTAAACATTTTTTTCTCCCCCCGTATTTCCCGTGGAGGTATTCCGTTTAACAGAGGGATGGGGTAATCCAAACTTAAAAGTTTCTTGTCAACCCCAGGAAGAAGTGCAGCTCAACCTTGGGGAAGATTAAAATAGACAAATCCCCAGGTCCGAGGGGCATACACCCACGGCCCCAAAGGGATTTGGGTGATGTAAAGATGGGGCCCCTATTCTTAAATTTATGACTGACAAATAAGGGGTTTTCCCCCAAAGGATGGCGCATACACGTGGTCCCAATATTAAAAAAGGGGTCAAAAAAAGTGACCCGGAAACTAAGGCCCCGGAATTTTGACCTCTTTTGTAGGAAAAATGTTTAAAATTTTTTCTCAAGGCTTCCGGAGTATTCATGAAAAAAAGTATAAACGCCGTTCCAGCAGGGGTTTATGAAGGATCCCCTTCAGACTAATCTCATCACTTCTTGGGAAGTCAGGCCGCGGGATCGGGGGAGGCACGGTGTATATATCTGTTTTTTCAAAAGCCTTTATACGGGCCACATAAAAGGTTGGTAAAAAAAAATGAAATGCGGACGGGGGAAAACGGTCAAGGGGGAAGCAATGGCTCACGAAAGAAAAAAAAGGGGTAAAATAAAGGTACATATTTGGGATTGCTTTTACTTTTTGGGCCCCACAAGGGTCAGTTTGGGGCCCTATCCTTTTCAACATTTTATTAAAAACTTACACAGGGAATCCAGTAAATACGATCTTTGCAGACGATCTAACTTGAAAAGTAATAACACAATAAGGATAATTTTTTTACAAAGGGGTTTTGGGTAAGTTGGGGGCCCGGGCAGGGAATGGAATGAGGTTTAACCAGATAAATGCAAGGTTATGCCATGGGGAGGAAAAAACCATTACATGACTACATGTTAAATGGAAAAAGGCTGGAAAAAATGATCTGGAGAAGGACTGGGAACCCGGGTGACAGTAAAATTAATTGTACAGCCATGTAACAGTAGCTGCCAAGGGAAATAGGGGCCATGGGCTGCATTAAAAGGGGCATGGGCACATGTGAGAACATTATTCCCATTGTACAAGTAATGGGTTTGACCCACATGGGAAAATTTGGACATTTTTTTCACCAGTGCACAGGGAAAAACATTTTAGAGCTTGAACAGGACAAAGGGGGCAAAAAAATTTAAAAAAAGGACTGGGGGGACTGCAATACCCAAAAATTAGCAAGATTGGGGTTATTTTGTTTAGAGAAAAGCGGGTTTGGGGGGACATAATAAATATGTTTAAATACACAAAGGTCAATATAGAAATCTCCCCCCCGATTTATTTATCCCCGGGCTGTATCTAAACAAGGGGGCTCCTTATGTCTAGGAACGAAAGTTTTTTTACAAAAACATAGAAAGGGGTTCTTTACGTAAGACAGTGAGACGGGAACGCTCTGCAAGGAATTTGTCGGTGAATTCACTACAGAGTTCAAAAAGGGTTTTTTGGGTCATTTCTGGACGTAATAATAAACAAATTATAGTGTTAGGATTCTGGAGAGGGGGCATTGACCCCGGATTTTTTCCGTTGCCAGATTGGGTCGGGGAAAGGAATTTTTTCCCTAAAAAAGGCAATTTTTCTACCTCATTGGGGTTTTTTTTTCCTTCCTGGACAACACCTTGCACAACAGCTAAACGGGTGGCGTCCTTTTTTTTCAGCCCTTTCAAAAAAATGAACTATGAAAACAAAAAAAAGCAGGTACTTGTGTGGCGCAATTTCTAGTAAAACAGTAGCCACGTGTTTCTAATTTTGGTCCAGACCTGTTAAACTAGGTGTTGTTAAATTGTGAATAAATACATACAGTAAAACTCTAATAATGTGTTTGCAACAAAGAGCTTTACTCTGTAAATATATATCACATATAAACACATAAAATTACCACAAAAAAAAAAGAAAAACATCCCCATACAAACCCACATTGCTTTTGACGCAGTACAGAGACCAATTCATCCCCGCAGTCTCCCAAAAAAACTTACATGGGTTTGGAAAGTACAACCCCTTTTCATTTTTTTCCCCTTTGTTTTTATTGTAGCCATTTGGGAAGACAAAAACGTTTTATTTTTTTTCTAATTAAGGGACCTTGTTCTCCCCCCCAAACTTGAAAAAAACAAAACAGAAATTAAGATATTTTGGCAATTTTTTAAAAAAAAAAAACTGAAAAATCACAGGCAAAAATTCAGACCCTTTTTCTCAGTATTGAGTAGAAACCCCTTTTTAGCTAGTACAGCCATGATTCTTCTTGGGAATGATGCAACAAAGTTTTTTTCACACCTGATTTGGAGATCCTCTGCCATTCTTACCTTGCAGATCCTCTCCAGTCTTCTCAGGTTGGATGGTGAACATTGGTGGACCCCATTTTCAAGTCTCTCCAGAGATGCTCTATTGGGTTTAGGTCAGGGCTCTGGCTGGGTCAGTTAAGGATGGTCACAGAGTTGTTCTGAAGCCGCTGCTTTGTTATTTTAGCTGTGTGCTTAGGGACATTGTCTTGTTGGAAGAACCTTCGGCCCAGTCTGAGGTCCAGAGCGTCTGGGAGAGGTTTTCATCCAGGATATCTCTGTATTTGGCCGCATTCATCTTTCCTTCAATTGCAACCAGTTATCCTGTCCCTGCAGCTGAAAAACACCACCATAGCATGATGCTGCCACCACCATGTGTCACTGTTGGGATTGTATTGGGCAGGGGATGAGCAGGGCCTGGTTTTCTCCACCGCTTACAATTAACACCAAAAAGTTCAATCTTCTTCTCACCAGACCAGAGACTCTTATTTCTCATAGTCTGGGATCCTTCATGTGGTTTTTTTAAACTGTATGCGGCTTTCATACGTCTTGCACTGAGGAGAGGCTTCCGGCGGCCGCACTCTGCCATAAAGCACCGACTGGTGGAGGCTGCAGTGATAGGTGACTTTGTGGAACTTTCTCCCTACTGCATCTCTGGAGCTCAGCCACAGTGATCTTGGGGTTCTTCTTTACCTCTCTCACCAAGGCTCTTCTTCCACGATTGCTTAGTTTGGCTGGACGGCCAGGTCGAGGAAGAGTTGTGGTCGTCCCAAACTTCTTCCATTTAAGGATTATGGAGGTCCCTGTGCTCTTAGGAACCTTGAGTGCTGCAGAAATTCTTTTATAACCTTGGCCAGATCTTTGCCTTGCCACAATTCTGTCTCTGAGCTCCTTGGGCAGTTCCTTAGTCCTCATGTGCTCTGACATGCACTGTGAGCGGTGAGGTCTTATATAGACAGGTGTGCGCCTTTCCTTATCAAGTCCAAACAGTTTAATTAAACACAGCTGGACTCCAATGATGGAGTAGAACCATCTCAAGAAGTATCAGAAGGAAATGGACAGTGTAATGGTGGGGTAGTGGATCCGCTGGACCACCGCAAGCGATGATAGTTAAGCCACGCCAGGGAACGGAATCTAAGTAGCCCGGGGTTTTCACCAGAGCCCGCCGCAAAGCGGGATGGACTTGCTGCGGCGTGAGGCTACCAGGTCGTCCTCCCTGACGTGACTTGCTTGCGATGTCGGCCGAGGTGCAGCGTGGTACATAGTCATAGTCCGAGAATCGTAGTCGTGGGTAGGCAGAAGGTCAGGGCAGGCGGCAGAGGTTCGGAGTCGAGAAACGTAGCAAGAGGTCTGGTACACGGTAGGGCGAGAATACACTTTTACTAAGGCACGAGGCAACACAGATCCAGCAAAGAGTGATTGTGGACCGTGACCTTAAATAGGGGAAGCGCCCGGCAATTAGCCAATTATCAGGGCGCTGGCCCTTTAAATCCCCGAGAACAAGCGCGCGCGCGCCTTAGGAAACGGGCACGCGCGCCTCGGCCGGCAGAGGGCGTGGACGGCACAGGAGCGAGGTCAGGTGAGTCCCCAGCAGGAGCGGACCCCCGGCTCGTCCCGCGGCCAGCGGCGGCACCCGACCCCGGTGGGCGCCCGGGGCCCGCGGGCCGAGGAGCGGGGCAGGTCGCGACAGACAGCATGCGAGTTAAATATGATTGTCACAGTAAAGGGTCTGAATACTTATGACCATGTGATATTTCAGATTTTCTTGTTTAATAAATTAGCAAAAATATCTAAATGTCTGTTTTTTTTTCTTTCAAGATGGGGGGAGTGCACATTAATGAGCCAAAAAATTAACTTTTTTGATCTTACAGTATCAAATGGCTGAAATGAAACAAAGAGTGAAAAATTTAAAGGGGTCTGAATACTTTCCATACCCACTGTATAATAACATCTTTTGGGTCCTAAAGGAGTCTCCTATGCAGATCTAATTATTACCTAACATAAATGTCTTTACTTTTGACCCTGAATTTAAAAAAAATCATACTTAGGCTAGATTCACACAGTGTAACACTTTGCAGTAATAGAAATCTGTATTTCTTGGCAGAGTTACTTACTGTATTTACATGCATGTTTTTTCATCTGTTTTACGTACAATTTCTTCATTTAATGCAGTTTTTGGTGCATATTTTCATCTGTTCCTCAATACAGCAAACATAATTAAATTTGATGCGTATGAATAATAGAAAGATTTGGTGTTGGAGAGGATGTCAGGTCAACAATCCCTGTAGATACAGAAAAAAATTGAAATCAGCACTGAAGGTCTCCACAAAAAAAAAAAAAATACTAATGTACCATTAAAATCCACAGGGGTAAGGAATGCAAAAGAGCCTAATGGCAGGTTAGTCCTAACCCTGCATCTCTACAGTCCATCTAATCTGAAAAAAGACAACCTGAGGAAGGTTCAACTTATTGAAACAATGCACCTTTGGAGTATGTACTCTTTTTGCAGTACATTTTTGAGCTTGAATTTTGGACGTGCTGTTACCTATATTTTTTTAAGACTGAATTAACCCCTGTAGACGTTACAATGGTTTTTATAGAGGTTGATGTAACTGAAGTAAAAAAATTTAACAACTCATAAAATACCAAAACTAAACATTACAGCAACATTGTTTTCTTAACTGTAAGTGGTATACCTTATTATAATTAAAGGGGTTGTCTACCTCGTTGTTTTTTAATTAATATATGCTTCGGTAGCTGTCAGAAAATAAAATAAAAAAATATACTCACCTTTGTACTGACCTCTATTCCAGCAATGCTACTGTTGGTCCTCTCCCTCTCTGGTCTTCTGCTGCCTTCTGACTCCCAGCAGCCAGCACATGCGCACTGCAGCCCATGATTGGCTACTGTAGTCATGGGACATTGGTTGATATGACCATTTGGAAGTGAACGGCTTGGAGTGGTGACCTCAGGCAATGACATGTGATCACTGCATTTAATCAACTGGAAGTCACCAGAAGAATTTGGGAGATGACCGGCGGCAGTGGCATCACTGGAACAGAGGTGGGTATGGCTTTACATTTTATGACAGCCACAGCAGCAGTATATATTTAACTAAATCAACGAGGTGGACAACAACAACCTAACCCCAGAATAGACTCTGTACAAGGACCCACCCCTACAGAATGCCGCTCATATTACTGGTGTCCTCTTATATGGTAAGGAGGTTTTTAGGCCACCTCAGGGAACAGTGTCCAGGTGCTGGGTGCTACTGCTATCCACTAAAAGACTGGAGTGCCTAGGGTTTACCAGTGGAATCTCATTCTGGGGACCCACCAGTGGAGTTGATTCTTGGGCCCACCAGTGGAGTTGATTCTTGGGCCCACCAGTGGAGTTGATTCTTGGGCCCACCAGTGGAGTTGATTGTGGGGGCCCTACCTACAGCTACTGTACCTGCTTCTTATATTCTGCCTCTTGCTTTTTGCCTCTTTCTCTCTGTGTTTCTTCGTCTCACAAGGATGTATATGCAATTTAAAATAAATTTTAAGTCTGCCATGCTCAGGGGCCCACCGAAGGTTTCCCCTGTTACAATGTGGACCAATTTAAGCCTGCTGCTATCTCTGTACCTCCTATGTCTATTCCTCCCAACTTTCTAGATGATCAAAGAAGGACATTTATGTCTTAGGCTATGTTCACACGGCTTAAACTGGGACATATTTCACCCCGTTTTTCGCGCCGTACTGCGCTAAATACGGGGTGAAATCCGTCCCAGTCATTACAGTAATCCACAGTTCTCATAGAGAACTATGGATTATATCTCCTCTCCCCGCTTGAACAATACGCTCCGGGGGGAAAAAGTGACGTCAATTACTAGCAGTGAATACACGTCGCTAGTAATGAATGTCCATGGGGCCAGCGAGGTGCTGTCCCCCCGTCCCGCGCGAGATTGCGCGAGCTCCCGAACTCTGCTGTATTTGCGGGGCGTAGCCTAACTGTGGACATAGCCTAACTGTGTGAAAATGTGTGAAATGTATATATTTGTTATGTTTAACTATACATTTCAATAGATTTTTATTTACAAACAAGCACAAAATGATTTGAATATAGTCATTTTTGTGGTCAAAACTGCAACAAATCATTCAATGGTATATAAATTGAAGCCTTATATGTAGTTAAGAAGCAGAGAGATTCTTTTAAGGAGCTATATCTTAAGTTTTTAATGCAGGTTTTTTTGGAAAGTCAAAAAGGGGGGTAATTGAGTAGTAAAGATGGACAGAAGGATTGGGGTCAAAAGTAGGGACTGTACCTCCAGACAAGAGACATGTAAGAGTTATTTTTATCTACTATAGGTCCCTTTAAATTTGAAAGATTTCACAGTGACTTTCTGGTGTACCCCATATCTGTCCTACTGCGCCTATTTTGTCAGTATAGTTAACACAGTCCTGGCACCCAAAGAGCTTGGCTCAGGCTTGTGAGTACAGCAATAAAGTTTGTGAGCGGTGAACTTCATCCCACACATATGCTGACTGGCTCCCTGCATCTCAACACCCTAGTGCACAGTATGTCAGTCGCCGCTGCCGCAGCAGGACTTGTGGGAGCAGCCTCTGGTTTATTGATACTCAGCGATTCTCAGCTCACACAGGAAAAAGTGTCAGATTAATGTTGTTATGCAAATGTGACATATTAGATTAATCTGCTGTGACCTTTCCTTGCAGGAGAGATTTATATAAATAAAGTAATTTTATTTGATATATTTAGTAACGTTACAAAGTTTTTTATGTCCATTTTTATGTCTTATACGACTACATTAGACGATGCATCCTCTTATCTATTTTCCCAGTGCACTCCCTGCATCCTCAGTCATTACCAAATTATCCATTTGACACATCTGCAGCTATTCCTAATTTTTTAAACCTTTTTTTTTGCTATTTCCACTTACAGTACACAAAGGTTGCTTCCACACAGAGCGTTTTTGGCGCGTTTTTTCCGCAAAAAATATACAAAAATTAATGCTGTGCATATCTGCAAAAAAGCAACAAAAATACACTGAAAAACGTGTCAAAAACACACCAAAAATGCTCCGTGTCAAAGTACCCTTAGGGTACAATCATGCTGTGTTACAGTAATGGTGTTGTTCTCTGCCGCCCCATTATGACCCCATGTTAATATGCACCTATATATTGAATGAGACACCAAGTTGTTCTGTTTATTGATAGAACTTCCAATACTCTGTAAACAGATTCAATATTCCACTTGTCCTGCAGTGGATATTCAGGAGAATAACACACCAGCTGCAGGATTGACCAGCAGATTACAGCTAATTGCCCCATTATTGGAAAACCTTTAAATTATTTTGCATTAGGTGGGATTGCAAAAAAAACAAGAATCCTCTTTAATTAGAAATAGTTTCAAAAGAATATGATTTAAAGTAAAAGTTTTATTGATATCATATATTTAAAACACTTAGGGCGACATGTATGGGCCAGTTCTAAATCGCTTTAAGGGAGTGTAGAATGCGCCAGAATATATAAATCTGTTCTTATGCAGGTCATACATACAGGCCCCAAGCTACTATGTGCTATTTACAGTGCTGGCGTCTTCTTATGGAAGGGCTTTTGGGCCCTATGAGGCTGCAGGGCCCGGTAGCTACTGCCACCTCTGCACCCCATATAGCTATGCCCCTGTTCACCACTCAGATTCCTTCCTGTCTAGGCTGTGGTGTCTGAACCAGCGCTATGACATCCCATAAGAACACCATTTGCCCTCTGACCTGTGCTTACTATAGGTCCTGTTTGGATTCAGCTGGTGGTTCCTGAAATAGCTTTTTCTTATCTTCTGACCACTGACTTGTTCTTCTGACACACTCCTTTCCTTCTGATTTGGTACTGCATTTAAACATTCGGTTTTTGACCCTTTTCTGATTGCCGCTTATTCTGTTTTTGTTTTTCTCGTGTTGTCTTTATGTTCAGGCATTATGGGAAAGGAATTGAGAAGCTCAAGTGCCCTCTATTGGATGTAACAAATCCTCAATTTGCTTTTGACCCACTGGGTCTTTGGAAAGCAGGAGGGATATTTAGCCAAGCCAGCATCACCTATCTGTATACAGCCGTTTCGGGGTGTTTGCCCCTCATCAGTACAGAGCAGAGCGATGCTGGCTTGGCTGAGTGGGAGGCAATGAGTGTCTCAGAGAGGGAAGATCTCTCTTTAGGGAGAGCGCCTATATAGGCACTCTCCCTAAAGAGAGATCTTCCCTTTCTGTTCAGTTTGGTGTAAGCAGGAAGCGTCGCCCTGTTGTCACCGACTGTTTAGGGTTGGACTGGCAAGTAGGTGGAGACAGCTGGGTAGGACTAGTACTCCATACATCTCTGCTCTAATCTCCAGATACCTCCTCTCACGCAATCTCCGCTCCTCACAGGACCTTCTCCTCTGCTCCCCTCTCATCAGCTCCTTACACAACTGTCTCCAAGACTTCACTCGTGCTTCACCCATTCTCTGGAAATCCTTAACCCAAGACATCAGACTCTCCCCAACTTCCACCAGTTTCAAAAGCAACCTGAAAACCCATCTCTTCAGGATAGCCTATAACCTTCAATAACCCCACTACCATTACACCCTCCACAGACATGTCTGCCCCTCACCTCCTGTCTCTCCCCTCCTCCCTTCTAGATTGTAAGCCCTCATGGGCAGGGCCCTCTTTCCTCTCTGTATCAGTTACTAGTCATTTTTCATCACCATTGTATTTGTTAAACATTTGTTATGTATGTAATTCCCCTTGAATGTACAGCGCCCTGGAATCAATGGCGCTCTAAAATAAATAATAATAATAATAATACTAGGGATCACTCCTATGGTCTCCTCTACCTATCCTTCCTGGCCATATGTTCCTTACACCTGAAATAAAAAAATAATCTGCACTGTAAACCCTCAAATGCCCCTGTGAGTAATTAAATTATATACTCTACCCATATAGTGAATTTTAGTATGTCCTGTAGCCCTAAAATGATTTAAGTTAAACATAGTGCTCCCTAAGATGATTTACATTACACACCGGTGCCTCCTGAAATTAAATATAATACATTGTACGCCTTAAATGTATATTATTATACACTATGACTTCTAAAAACTATATTACACACTGTACCCCCTACAATTAATTATACTACACATAGTACCTTCTAAAATTAATTATATTAAACACTGTACCTCTGAAATGGGTAAAAATTTACACTGCACCCGAAAATTACTGATAATATACAATGTACCACCTAAAATTAAGCATGTTACACACTGTGTCCCCCTGAAATTAATTGAGGTACAGGGAAGTAAAATGCTTATTATAAGTATTACTGGTGGTCTGGGACAGTGAAAGGGTTAATGTGTGGATCCTGGTAAAAGGCAATGTAGGGGTTAATGTAAGTATCCCTAGTGGTGAAGGTCAGATTAAGTGTTTAATGTAATGATCCCTGGAGGTCTAGGGCAGTAAGGGGGTTAATGTAAGGATCCCTGTAGAAGGGCTGATCAAGGGTTAACACCACACCTGGGGTCCAGTGATTACTTACCTCTCCAGCCTCCAGAGAGATTCAAGAATGCTCTGTCTGATCATTACAAGGGAAATCAGCATGTGGTAAATGAGGCCTATGAGCCCCCAAGCTTTAGAGCCTGGTCATGAGTGTTGTGATCTCTATAGCTCTGTCACTGAGTAGAAAAGTGAGTGCAGCTCTGGAGCTTAAAAAATGCTGTAACTTGGGAACAGTACAGGATAAGTCACGAAATTGTATTTACAAAGTAATTAAACTTTATATTAACATTGATCCCATCATTGTAAGAGCCCTCTCTCCATCTGTACCAGTCGGTTACTCATTTAGGGTCACATTTATGAAAATTGTCTAGGTCTAAAATTCATTTTGTGGCCCAAAGCAACCAATCAATCAGAGAGCCCCTTTCATTTCATATAGTGCTCTGAAAAAATGAAAGGTGCGCTCTGCTCAGTTGCTTTGGGCAGCAAAGTGAATTTTAGACCTAGACACTCGTTTTTATATGGGCTATACAATACATGGAAACCTCCACAGAAGCATTTATGCTATCTATCATACATGAAAAAAACTTCTTAGTTCACACGTTTTGATCAAAAAATGTTTAAGCCACCCACGGCTTACAACGTGATCTCAAGGCGGGTGGTCCTACATTATCTTTACCTCTCAATAGAGCCAAATTCAGACTTCTCATTGGGCCAACCGACCTCCATTATTTAGAGAGAAAATTAAAAGACACCAACCTTGTAAACATGCTGCACTTATAACAGCCTGTGAAGGTGGGCGGGGTGCAAGAAACCAAAATGGAGGCATCCCTTCTTCCCTATATCGATTAAAAGCAATATATGCCAAATACAACGTATAGTTCTGCACAAAAAAACATTTCTGAAAAACACAATGTGAACATGGGTGCCACTGGCAGGGTTGCGGCATATATGTATACACACGCACACTATTACCAGTGGCACACCACTGCTAAAAGGGCTATACAATACATGGAAACTTCCAAAGAAGCATTTATGCTATCTATTATACATGAAAAAAAAACTTTGAGATTCTTAGTTCACACGTTTTGATCAAAAAATGTTTAAGCCACCCACGGCTTACAACGTGATCTCAAGGCGGGTGGTCCTACGCTATCTTTACCTCTCAATAGGTACAGAGTCCTGAAATTGATGGTGCTCTAAAAAAATAATATTAATAAAACTAATACAAATGTTTAAAATGCAAAGTTCTGATAAGAAGTGACATACGTGATTGTTCATATTATTTAAGCTTAGGGATTTGCAGCTTTGTCAGTACATTATATAATTGCTATTACCCAATAATAATTAGTGATCTATTTTGCTGCTCACATGCTGTGCTGTATGCTCTGTCTCACATATAGATATTATGCACGCGGTGACAATATTAACCTCGGTAAACAGTTTGACAATAATGAGACTTATCTCAAGTCATTTACTACACGAGTTCAACAAACAGATCAATGCACAGGGAAAACACAGATCTTATTACAGCGGATGGTGAGACTGTCAGGGGGTTAGTGCTACATGTGTCACAAATCATCAGTATCACAGGAGTATTCTCTGCTCTGACATCCAGTCGTCTGACTGTAAACGGCCGCTATAGTGCCCTGAGTAAAGCGATTCCCAAAGCCTCCAAAGATACAGTCCCTTCCAACCACTGATTCGTTATGTTCATGTTTTCCATTCTTCTTAAAGGGGTTTTGCCACGATGTAATGTTGACGTGGGATCCTCCAAAATGGGTATTTAATCACTTTTCTAAATATATGTGATTACAAAAAGAGAAGACTCTGAGACCTACAGCATTTCTCAATCCCCCTTAGTTACCTGAAAGTTTACATTAGACAGGATCAGAGGGACCAGAGGAGCTGATCTGGCCACTTGTCTGAAACACTTCTTATCTGATGACAGGGAAAATGAATGAGCTTTTAAGGGACAGGGAAGAAAGTGCAGTCTTTGAGCCTGTGTCTTGCTGTATAGAGAATCCACTGTTGTACTGTGAAAGTTTTGAGACACTCCCTTATTCCTCGCTCTCTGCTCACCCCCTCCCTCTCTCCCCTGCAGCCTTCATGACTCAGCATGACTTGTTTATATTCTACTCCCGTGCTGATAAGAGGTAAGTAACTGGTGTCCTGCCAAATCCCCTTTAAACATCAAGCTGAGTCTACATGTTACCAGAGGCCCGAACTCCACCGTATTGTGAACGTGCTACTCGTTGGAAGTATCCACATTTGTTTTAAGGAGGGTTGGTTTTTTTAAGTGGTGTCAAGTTCTACAACATTCTAGTATACATTGCATTTCAAATCCTAACTATTTTCAAGATGTCTGCATGCAGTCGGTGAGTAAAATGTCATAGTTTAACAAATTGTGACTTGTGTCTATGGTACTAAGCCAGCCTTTGAGAGTAAACTGTGGCAGCGTGTGAAATAGATGTAAGCTTGAAGTCAGTGAGTAAAAACAGTCATAGTTTACTCTCCAAGGCTGGCTTAGTCCCATACATACAAGTCACAGTTTGTTAAAGAGAACCTGTCACATAGATTATGCCCCCCTTGCTGAGGGCAGCACAAGCTAGTGTCAGACCTGCTGTTTCCAGCGCTGTGTCCCTTATTCTGTAAGATGCTGGAGTTTTCGTGTATTTAATGCTCAAATCTGCAGTTTTCAGCCAGAAAAGTCATTCGAATAGTCATTCAAAGAGTCAGTTTTTTTTCAAATCCCGCCCATCTGAGGCTAGCCCCGCCCACCTCAACTGAACTTTGAATAGGTAGAAACATGAGAATAAGGCTATGTTCACACGGCTTATTTTGGGACATATTTCAGCCCATAATTAGCGTCATACTGCGCAAACTACGGGCTGAAATACGTCCCAGTCATTACAGTAATCCATAGTTCTCTATGAGAACTGTGGATTAAGTCTCCTCTCCCTGCTCGCACAATACGGTGATCGGGGAGAGAAGTGACATGCTACTTATTCACGGCGTACACGCGCCGTGGATAATGCGTGTCTATGGGGCCGGCGGGCTACCGCCCCCCCCCCCCTGTACACACGGCGTAATTGCAGGGCGAAATACTTCCCGCAACTAAGCCGTGTGAACATGGCCTAACTGTCAGCAGGCGGGGCTAGCCATTGATGGGTGGGGCTAACACTCATGAATAAGATTTTAGGGGAAAATGCTCTGAAACTCTAGCATCTTACAGAATAAGGGACACAGCGCTGGAAACAGCAGGTCTGACACTAGCTTGTGCTGCCCTCAGCAAGGGGGGAATAACCCATGGGACAGGTTCCCTTTAAACTGTGGCGGTGTGTGAAAGAGATGTAAGCTTGAAATCAAGTCTCGTAGGTAAATGAATGGAGCACCTCCTGGTCCCCTAGTAAAATTTAAAAAACCATTATGCTCACCATCCTGCGGTCCATGGATACAGCACCGAATCTCCCCAATCTACTGTTGATATGTTGTCACTCCTGAACAGGGATGTCACCGCCGCATTTCCCCGGTCAGTTTTCTCCTCAGCACCGGAGGTTCCGAAAGGAACCTCGGACACAGATGTGAACCAAGCCTTACCTGTGGGATTCAAATTGATATTGGGATATTGATTAGTGTAAGTTTTCTACTAGGTGAGAGGAAACTCTTATGGTATGTTCACACGGCGTTTTGGATCCTTTTTAGATGTGCGCTTGGATCTGTATTTCAGACCCTAAACGGACCCAAACACGCATCTAACAATGTGCAGTGTGATCTACATTGCTTTCAATGTAAAACACGTAGCAGCATTCAGACGAGTGATCGCCGATGCGTGTTTACATGTGTCTTTTTGTTGCATCTTTCAGATCCATTCAAAGTATCGTCATGTCAATTCTTGATCCGTTTGACGCAGCAGGCGCCCTATTTAAAACTATAGGGTTCGTTTCCGCAGCAGCAAAAATGCATCAAACACGTACCTGCGTGTTGGATGCATTTTGGAGGCAATTTACGCAGCGCCTTTGAATGCATTTTTCCAACATGCCATGTGCACATACCCTTACTGGCCACGGCCACACCCAGATAGTGGGGGGAAACAGAAGACACAGTCATTTAAAGTGATTTTTATAAGATCTCCAAAGTTGTGACCCCCAGGATTCTCATATAATTGACAAAGGCCTGGGGTATATCCCTTACATACTAAAACCAATGAAATATTAAGGATTGTTCACACGGCGTTTTTGGATCCGTGTTGGATCCAAACTCGGCTGCAAAAACTCTGCATTAATCAGATCTAAAATAGATCCAACACGTATCCAACATGCAGCTGCGTGTTTGGATGCATGTTGGATGCAGCAGGATCGCACTCTATACTTTATTATAGGGCTCCTGCTGCGTCTTTTGGACCAAGAATTGACATATCAATTCTTGGGATGGATCTGAAAGACGTAATGAGACATGCACCGGAGATCACTCATGTGAACGCCGATGCGTGTTTCTAATAAAAAGCAATGTAAATTATTCTGCTATTTATTCGAAACGTGTTTGGGGACTGACAGACAGATTCAAACACCTACTGAAATGTGTATGTTACACTGAGTAAAACACGCCATGTGAACATACCCTTAGAGATGTTAACGGGGTTTTATCACTACAAAGATTATGTCTCAGATTATGGGGACAATAAAAATAAGCACTTTTGTAATTGGGTTGAATTACCTCTGTCACTTGGTTTAGCAGATATGAGTTTTTCTGTAAATCTGTATTTTGTTTCTGCTGCTGATGGTCTGGACACGCCCCCTGGCCAGATCCCGCCCCCCTAGACACGCCCCCGCCGCTGGGAGTGGCTGCCTGCACACTCGGGGTTGGCTCCCCCCTGAGCTGGTATAATCGATAGTGACACCAAGGGCTTCTGGCTCTATCCTCATCTCCCAGCTCTAGGGTGAATGATCTGGGCAATTACTGGCTGTTTAAGTCACAGATCCCCTCATATAACACAGTATTATGGAGTCTCCTGCCTGTTAACAGGGGGATAGGAGGAAGGGGAGGGCAGTGTGCATTGCTCCATATAACCCAGTCTGCTGCCTGGTAACAGAGAGGAAGGGGGGGCAGTGTCCACTACTCACATATCTCATCAGTTCAGGCTGTGTGTATAACTGCATATAGCACAGCAAGGAGCTTGTGGAGTCAGCCTGAAGCTCTGTAGACACAGGAGCAGCATGCAGGAGGCTGTATAGCTATCCTCTGCAGACATCCTTCTGCTTCTACTGCCTCACGCAGAATGATGATGTCACAGGTCTTCAGTGAGGAGAGACACGCATCCTGGGAGGGGAGACACGCCTGCTGACAGGAGAGACTCGCCCCTGGATTTAAAATTCACTCTCAGAGAAATAGCTGAAGAGCACGAACAGTTCAAACGATAAAACTCCTTTAATTAGCAGAATAATATGGACAATTAAATTCAGATTCAGAATTTACTTTATTTTACTTTAGTTGACATAAGATTATTTTTATATCAAGCACATCACGTAATCCTGTTACTAAAGCTTCTCTTTGAAAAATCTACTTGCCTATCTATTAGCTTGCAGTTTCAGTAACATTCAATTGCAGACTCAAGCATGCAAAATATCTAAATATACTTTATGGAACTGAATGTGGACAGTCTTATGATTCATTCTATGATTCCTCAGCAAAATATATTTTGTCTTTATAGTAAAGTTATGATCACATGGCATATAGCGATGCACACCTGTGTGCGCTGCTATAAGCCTCCTGCTCGAAGTATGTGCTGACCAGCGCGTACTTCAAACAGCGCCCCGACCCACCTTCCATCCACCTTCACTTCCCCTGGCATGTAAGCAGCAGTAAGAAGTGATATGTCACTACTTTCTGCCGGCGCACAGTACGCACCAGGAAGAATGGCAGTTAATCATAGCACTTATATACACCATGTGAACATACCCTAAGGCAAATACATTATAACGGTATAATGCAATATGGAATCAGTTTTGCAAGACAATTTAATTTGCATGTAATTTTCACCACAAAGTGTAAATAATAATGTTTCTATTCACTGATAGCAAGTAGAGATTTAAAAAAAAAAAAAAAATGGTGATAAATTCATACATGGAGGGCGACATGCATAATAGAAAATATAGCCAGCTCACCACTCCAGTAGATCGGGCTGCACGGCTGCACTCCACAGTGTAGATCCGTAAAAATTGCCAGCAACTCCAAAGATGCAGTAAAATCCAAGGCATTTATTTTATGCATAAAGACGTGGAGACAAGTCACAAAGAAGACATGGGCATAGTGCAAAACTGATGCGTTTCGAGTCCGTCCGGACTCTTAATCGTAGTACAAACAAACATACGTATTTTTTTGAATGCCTTACATGTACAGCCTTCTTCAGGTCGTGTCGCAACATCTCAAGAGGGTTAAGATCAAGACTTTCACCTTGTCATTTCAGAACACAAACCGTCTTCTTTTTTAACAATTCTTTAGTGGTTTTTTTTGTGATTTTTCTTGTTGCATAGCCTAATGTCTCATCAGCCTGAGATCATGAGCTTATGTCCTAACACTCTCCTGGAAAATATTTTGATACCTACTTAGGGTATGTCTACACGGCATGTTTTTACTTACCTCCTTATCATCACGGGAGTAGAATATAAACAAATCATGCTGAGTCATGAAGGCTGCAGGGGTGAGAGGGAGGGGGTGAGCAAGGAGTGAGGAAGAAGGGAACGTCTCAAAACTTATCTCAAATAATAACTTTACAACAGTGGGTTATCTATACAGCAGACACGGGCTCATACACTGCACTTTCTTCCCAGCCCCTTGAAGCTCATTCATTTTCCCTGTCATCAAATAAGAAGTGTTTTAATGCAAGCGCGTCTTTTCAACTCCTCTGGTCGTGTCTAATGCAAGCTTTCAGGTAACTTAGGGGGATTGTGAAATGCTGTAGCTCTCAGAGGTTTCACTTTTTGTAATCACTCATATTTAGAAAAATTATTAAATACCCATTTTGGAGGATCCCACGTCAACATTACATGGTGGCAAAACCCCTTTAACATCCGACTGTAAAACCATTCCCATAGACCTCAATAGAAAATCTGAGTTGTAGTCTACACAACTCAGATGTTCTGAGGTTGGATTTAAAAACCGGCATTTTTTAAAAACAAATTTACAGCATGTTCAATAATCTGCCCTATTTCACAAGAAAAACAGCAGATTATCGTAATATTGAATTCAATGGGATGGCCGAATCTGAAAACCGTTAAACGCAAAAAAAAAACTAAAACCGAATGTAAAATACTTTTTAAATACTGGTCGAATTCTACTTCAGAATCCAAGCAGTATTTGTACTTTGCCGTGTGGACACAGCCTTAAAGGAGTTTTATCATTACAAAGACATGAAGACACAGTTAAATGAAGACTACTGCTAAATACTGTACATTGGTCAATAGATTTAAATTTAGTCATAAGATAAGAGACATTTTATGTGCTCTGAGTGCGCATAGGTTTTTATGGTTACCTGCTTCCTTGACCATAACTCAGTTATCTGATTAGAACAGAGAGCTTAGAGCAAGGAGTCAACTCATGGATGCTCTGGAACAAACTAATTATCTCTAAAAAAGATTACAGATAAGCCATTGTTTTCAGACCTCACAGCACATGTAGCTTGTGTTTACTGAGATAACATCACCTGCACTTGTCAGTGTAATGGCTCAGCTACTTACAGATTCATGCTAGATATGCTAATCACTGCTATAGAACCACCCACAGCCTTAGGAGTCACAGTGAGTATAAAACTGTTTGTGGCTCAAGCTCCATAAAAATAAAAAAAACATATATTTACTGCCCCTGGAACCAGTACTGTGCTGTTCTCACTCTCAGCCAGTCTTCTGTTTTCTCCCAGTCTTCCTTCTAATGGGACGTCACTGTTTCAGACAAAGATGGGCTGCAGCAATCACGTGCCTTTGGCTAATTTCCATTCAGGTTTTTAAAAAAAAAAAAAAAAAAAAAAAAAAAAAAAAAAAAAAAAAAAAAAAAAAAAAAAAGTCACTGTTTCAGACAAAGATGGGCTGCAGCAATCACGTGCCTTTGGCTAATATTGCCATTCAGAGCACACTTTTGAACAGTGATGTCCACCAATGGCACATGACCACTTCAGCTAGTCAGTAGCTGCAGCACTGATGTCCCATTTGACAGAAGACCGGTGGAGAGTGAGGATGGCACAGTACAGAATCCAAGGTGAGAGGGAAGCTAAGTACAAGTTCTTTTTATCCTCATAAGGCAGCAGTAGCCTATTATATATTAACCGGACAACCTTTGAATCCATTGCTCCCTCAGTGATTGTAAGGTGCACAGAGCCTGAGGCACCAAAGGAGCCCCAAACCATGATGTCCCCTCCACCAGGCTTCACATTTTGTTCTTTTTTCCACCAAACACAGTGCTGTGCATTTGAGCTAAAAAGTTCCACTTGTCTTATCTATCCATAGACTGGCAGCAATGTTATTTTTAGACAGCAGCAAGTTCCTTCAGGGTTTTCTTACACAAACAACATTCTTGCTCAGTATTTTTCTAAGTGTTGTCTCTACAACACCCCTTCTGAGGTCTGTTAAATGTTGCTTGCATCAAGGTCCTAAGCAATCTTTCTTCAGTAACCAGGCTTTTTGTACCTTTATTTATTGGCAAAGCACTTGCAAAACCCACACTTCCAATTTCATCTTCTTCATGGAAACCCCTTTTGGTCATAATTCTTTTGAGGAGTCAATCAACAAAGAGATTACTTACTTTTTATCCTTGCACCGTGGATGTTTACTTGATGTGCTCAGTAAGACATGAACATTGCAACTGTTTGTTACTAGTTTAGATTTTGTTTGTGACTTAGGGTAGAGAGTGACCAGAAAAAACATACAAAAAATGGGACATTACTTACTTAAACATTTGCCCACAGTGCTGGGGAGCTTTGTGTTGGACACCCAGAAAGTGTTGGGCAGCCCGTCTAACCTAATAGTATGGGTGTCACTAATAGGTTGTAAGCCAGCATGGTGCACCACACGTATCTGTATTTATGGCACCCTTCTGTATCACTGTATCTGTATGCAATTGTAGTACCAGAAACCACCCCCCTCATACACCGAGGTTGTGTGAGTGGTTGTTCTATTGGTATTTTTGCATTTGTGCAATCTCCCCATGCAGTATACTGTGGCTTTTCTGCATGCTGGTGTGAACAGGTGTTAAGTTGGTGTGCAGTTTTTTATCATCTAATTGTTCCCCTAGCAGTGGGGTATGTGAGCTGTTGCTCTGCAATTAGCTGCACCTGTCAATTTTTCCCAGTTAGCATAAAGGCCAGAGTTGCCAGCTTCTGGGTTCAGTTTGGTCCAGCCATTGAGCTGTGAATATGGCCCAAGAGATTGTGGTGTTTTTTGAGTAAGTAATGTCCCATTTTTTTGTATGTTTTTTTCTGTAAATTGTTAGCGCAGGGACTCGCAAGACATGAGGAGCCTTGATGGGGCTTGCGAGCTTGCGTATTGGGGCCCCTATACCAACTAATACCTCATATTTAACATTTTTCCAGTATGTCATATTTTTTATTTGCCTAACAGTGCTGGGGAGCGGAGAGTGCCTGCGCTTTGTGTTGGACACCCAAAAAGTGCTGGGCAGCGTGCCTAACCTAATAGTATGGGCGTCACTAATAGGTTGTAAGCCAGCATGGTGCACCACACGTATCTGTATTTATGGCACCCTTCTGTATCACCGTATCTGTATGCAATTGTAGTACCAGAAACCACCCCCCTCATGCACTGAGGGTAGGTGAGTGGTTGGTCGATTGGTTTGTTTGCATTTGTGCAATCTCCCCATGCATTATACTGTAGCTTTTCTGCATGCTGGTGTGAACAGGTGTTAAGTTGGTGTGCAGTTTTTTATCATCTAATTTTTCCCCTAGCAGTGGGGTGTGTGAGCTGTTGCTCCGCAATTAGCTGCACCTGTCAATTTTTCGCAGTTAGCATAAAGGCCAGAGTTGCCAGCTTCTGGGTTCAGTTTGGTCCAGCCATTGAGCTGTGAATATGGCCCAAGAGATTGTGGTGTTTAGAGAGTGACCAGACCACGTTTTTGGTCATGCCTATTTTACTTTTCTTGCACATTGATCAGTTAAAGAATTAATACAACCAGCCTAATTTTGTGTTTTTCCCTTCACGTGATCAAAACAGCACTGACCCTCTGATACAGTGTTGGACTGGGGTGCTTAGGGCCCATGTGTGGAACTGATTCTAGAGGCAAACCAGTCGAGCTGCTTCTGGGCCCACCAGTGGAATTTACTTTATGGGGCCCACCCTACAGCTACTATAAATGACTGCTTAAGCTCACCTCCCAATCTTCAAGGGGACCTCAAATGCAGGTGGGTCCTACGCTATTGTTACCTCTCTATTGGGTCCTGTTCAGACCAGCACACTTCAGGGAGCGAAGATACCTGCTTCAAAGCACAGTGCACTGATTTAAAACCTGAGAAGGTGGGTGGGGTACAAAAACCAAAATGGAGGCAGCCACTCCTCCCTACATATAATCAAAAGCAACATTTGGTTTTGCACATCAAAAAAACTTTGTTTAAAAAAAGCACAAATGCACACTGGTGTGGCAGCAATACATACATATATTCAAATAAAAAAAAACAGCGGCACACTATGGACTAAAGAAACTATCAAAAGGGACATAGGAATTTTGGAAAAAGCATTACTGCTAACTAGGTTTTTGTACCCCACCCACCTTCTCAGGTTTTAAATCAGTGCAGTGGGCTTCGAAGCAGGTATCTTCGCTCCCTGAAGTATGCAGCTCTGAACAGGACCCAATAGAGGTAACAATAGCGTAGGACCCACCTGCATTTGAGCTCCCCTTGAAGAGTGGGAGGTGGGCTTACGCAGTTTTGGCCAAAAGTGTGAACTAAGAACCTCAAATTTTTTTTCCATGTATCCTAGTTAGCAGTAATGCTTTTTCCAAAATTCCTATGTCCCTTTTGATAGTTTCTTTAGTCCATAGTGTGCCACTGTTTTTTTAATTTGAATATATGTATATATTGCTGCCACACCAGTGTGCATTTGTGCTTTTTTTAAACAAAGGTTTTTTGATGTGCAAAACCAAATGTTGCTTTTGACTATAAATGACTGTTCATGCCTCCTTTATATTGCCTCTTGCTTTTTGCCTCTCACTCTGCTTTTTTTTCCTCTTTCCTCTTCGTATATGCAGTTGCAAAACCACTCCAGGTCTACCATGCTCAGAGGCCCATCGGGGGTTTCCTCTATACCCCAGTGGGCCAGTTTGAGCCTGCTCTGATACATGGACTTCACAGGAACGCAAGATGCAAAACATACTAACTTACTCTGAGTTGCACAGACTTATACATGGCTCTTCTCCAGCTGCTAAGCCTCAGATTGAATTTACAGGACAGGTATTTTTTTTTCCACCAAAGTAAAGCAAGGCTTATGCTTGCGTCAAAGGTTCAGTCTATTTCAGAGGTGGAACTGGATCTGTTTTAACCCCTTACCGACATTTGCCGTACTCTTTACGGAAATTTTCGGGTAGGGGCCCCCGAAAATTTCCCCCGTTATGAGTCGTAAAGCGGACCCTTTGCCGCTCCCAGGGGCGGAGCGCGAAAAGATCGGGGCTGGAAACCCGGGCCCGGGGTATTTTAAATGTGGCATAAACCGCATCCCCCCCCGGCCCGGGAAAGTGAGCCCCCGGCCGCGGGGAAATTAACCCCCCGAGGGCGCAAAATCGGGTTTCGCGAAAATCGGGGCCCGCGGGGGCGGATTGGCTCCCTGCCGCCCGAACCCCGGCGCAGTAAGGGCGCTGAGCCCCCCACAAATGAGTTTTCCTACCGGGCACCCCGGATCCCCTGTCTGACGGAAACCGGGTTGTCGGGGTGACGTAACGTTCCCCAAAAAGAAATTGGGGGGGCAGCGTGCCGGGACATTTTCCATGGAGCCAGAAAACAGTTTATAAGCTGTATGTTTGATCTCCTTTTGGCAGGGAAAGATTCGCCCATCGTTCTTTGGTTTTTTCCCCCCGGGGGGAAAAAGGGGTAAAAAGGTGAAAAAGTAAAAAAAAAGGGGTAAAAAAGTAAAACAAAAAAACAAAAAAAATAAAATAAAAACGGGCTTACCCAACCCCCCTTTTTTTTCCCCTTTTACAAACGCCCTTTCCGCCCCAAAAAAAGATCAAAAATAAATAAAGTACCCTTATTTGGAAAATCGCTGCTGCGAAACGCCCCTGCCCTATAAATCTGTCATGTTAATTAACCCCCGTACGGCGAACGCCTTAAAAAAACAAAAACAAAAAACAGTAAAAAAAATTCCCATTTTTGTAACATCCTGAAGCACAAAAAAAGGAAAAAAAAAGCGATAAAAAACTAATATAAATCCCAAAATGTTGTCCCAAATTTAAAACCCTCAGTTCATCCCCCAAAAAAACAAGTCCTTACACAGCTCTTTTTAAACGGAAAAAAATTAAAAATTTTCGGGCTATTAGAAGAAACCCATCCCATAAATATTTTTTTTACACAAAAAAAAACAATTTTTTTTAAAAAAAATTTTGTGCTTTCAAAAAAAAAAAACTACAAAAAATTGGGTATCCCGTAACCCTTCCTCAACCCCACAGAGTTAAAACAAAACTTTAACGGTTTAATGCTTGGGAACGCATTAAAAAAAAATTTAAAAAAACCATCCCTTAGGTTTGCAGTATTTTCTTTTCCCCTGTTTCCAAAAAAACGGTTTTAAAAGCGATAATAAATTTTTGCCCCCCCCAAAACTGTTCCCAAAAATAAAAACATAAACTGGGGTTCCCGAAAAAAAAAGTCCCTACCAGCTCCATAAACAAAAAAAATAAAAAAGTTATGGTTTCTAAAGGAAGCGATGCAAAAAAAAGTGGTTTCCTTTTCAAATTAAAAATGTTTTTTTTTGGTAAAACGTAAAAATTAAAAAAAATAAAACAAATGTTGGGATCGCGTAAACGTTTTCAACCGGAGGAAAACTAGAGGGCCCTTTTACCCACATAGTGACCGCTGTAAAAAATAAAAAAAAAAAAACACTACCGGGTTTTCCGGGGATTTTGTACAAAAAGGGCCCCACAAAAACCTTTTTAATTTAAAAATTGATCAAAAACATCCATGCCCCCCATAATGGTAAACCCAAAAAAAACATTTAACTCATCTTTGTAAAAAAAAGCCCACAAGCAGCTCCCCTATTTCAAAAAAATTAAGGAAAAACTATGGCTGTAGAATAGGACAACATAAAAAAAGCAAATTTTTATAAAAATCGCTTTTTATTGGTAAAAAATAATAAAAAAATTAAAAAAAAGATATAAAAAAAAATTTTATCAATTTTAATTGTACCGAAAACCCCCTTTGTAAAGTTAACCCGTATGGGGAAAAACTTTTTAAAAATGGGAACCCCAAAAAAAATGGGGGAAAAGCGTTTCCCCCCTCCATTTCCATGGCCCCAAAGTAAAAAAAAAAAACAACAAAACCCGTGCGCCCCAAAAAAAGCACAATACACCCTTAGTTTAGATCCGAGGGGTGGTTTTGGGAAACCAAAAAATGGAAACTTCGGAGGTTTAAACCTTTTTCTTGGGCCCTTTTTGGGGGGTTTGCAGTTTCGACATGCCCCCCCAAAACTGTGCCCAAAAAACCAAATAGCGCCCCTCCCCTTTTACCCCCCGGCATGCGCCCAAAAAAGCAGTTTTTCAACCCACATTAAGGTTTTTGCCCCAACCCTTGGGGAAAAAATTGGTTAAAAAACAATTTTGGGGGCTTTTTTTTTTCCAAAAAAATTTTTGTAAAAATTTAACATTTTCAGCTAAAATTTTCAGATTAAATTTGGGAAAAAAAAAAATATTTTTTTAATTTTTAAAAAGCGAACACTAAAAAAAATTTTTGAAAAAGCCTGTGGGGTCGGAAAAAATTTCTCACTACACCTTGGGTATATTCCGTTTTGGGGTAAATTTCCAAAATGGGGTTTTTTTTTAAGGGGGATTTTTTAATTTTTTTGGGAAACCTTTGGGGGTCCGCAAACCTGAAATGGCCCAAAAAAAATTGTAATGAAAATAGGCCCCAAGTCCAGTAGGGTTTCTCCTCCAAATTTTGGGGCTTGTGGTTTAGCCAAATAATGCACTAGGGCCACATATTTGGGGTAACTCGAAAAGGCCCGAATTGGGGGGTTTTAATAATTTAAATTGCATTTCCCCCGATCCCCAAATTTCCCTATTCTTTTTCAAAAAATGTATAAAAAAATTTAAAATCTGCAAAAAAAAAAGGAAAATTTTTAAATTTCACTTCCAAAATTTTATTTAATTCCTGTGAAACACCTAATGGGTTAAAAAAACAACCCAAAAATTTGGTTTTGAATACTTTTTAAGGGGTTTTTAGTTTTTTTTAGATTAGGAAAAATTTTTGGGGTATCTAACATACGGTCAAAACAAAGTCACGTTTTGAAATGGACGGGGCCCCCAAAAAAATGTATATTGCAAAATTTTTTTTGAAAATTTGAAAAATTACAAAAAAATTTATAAGCCCCCTAATGGGCGTAGAAAAAAAAAAAAAATTTAAAAAAAATTTAGGGCCAAACTACAGCCCGGGCATATGGTAATGTATTTTTTAAAAATTTTTAGTGGAAAAAAATACTGTCTTACATGCAAAATTTTTTGAAGTTTAAAAATTGGAAATTTTTTTTTCACTTTTTTCATAATTTGATATTTTTCACAAATAAACAATCTTTTTGGACCAAAAATTTTTTTCTATCTTATTGCACAATGTGTCACGGAAAAAACAATCCTGAATAACAGGTTTGGTTAAGTGTCAAAAAGTTATTTTTTCCATAAAGTGACAAGACAGATTTCAAAAATAGGGCTCTGTCAAAGAGGCCAAAACTGGCTCCGGCGGTAAGGGGTTAAAACAGACACTAATAGCACCCAATGGACCCCATTGACTACAATAGTGTCTGCTGGGTTTTCCGTAAGGTGTATGTCTTTTCCCGGAAAAAAAGGGGTTTGCAAAAAATGCTGGCTGTTTTTTTCCATCATTTGAACTTGCAATTGCGGTTGTGAATAGACCCTCTTTGTAAGTGGAACGGCCCTTTACTTCTTGAGATATCCTCCACTTTTGAAATGGATGATATACATATTTAAAAGGGGTTTTCCCACAATCTCATTTCATACCTCCTGCATCCAGCTTTACCTGTGTCTAAAAGGGGGTGTGTGTTTTGTTTGAAGATTCATTGACCCAGCGGGATGCATCACCAGGCCTTTCCTCTCTGTAGTCAAAGAAAGGTTTGTTTAGTAAAAACATTGTGAGTGTTAAAAGGGAAAATTTTTTTTGCCTCCACGACAAGGGTCCTAGGTTCAAACCCCTGCAGGAAAACCAAACCTGTTTTTTTTTTTTCTCTTTATCAATGCACATACCTCATTGATGTTCCTTTTTTTTTTTTAATTTGCACTTTGCTAATTACTAAGTAAAAACAGGGACGAGAGTGAATGCCCGCACCTGGGGTTTGGAACACTCAGTGCTGCCTGAGAGTGAGGTGATATCGAGCATGTGCGACCGATGAGGGGTTTGCCCTGGGGCAATCCCTGGGACGAGCGTAAAAAAAATGGATCACTAAAAGAGCAGCTAAAAAAAAAAACGGTGCGAATTTTAATAATATGAATGGTGAAAAAAGTTTGTTATTTCATTTTGAAAACTCCCCCCTCAATTTTAATGCTGCAAAACCCTTTAATATATATAAGATTTTTTGATGTATTTTTGACTATTTTAATCACTTGATTTGTCCTATTTATTTGCATCGTTCCATGCTACTATTGTTACATATAAAGTTTTTTTTTTAGGGGTTTGT
>JAODAL010037650.1:0-40151 GCA_025379985.1 Phyllomedusa bahiana
GCCCTGGTTCACCCTTTGGGGGTGCAATTTCCACATACCTGAAGGTGCTTGTTCATCTGTACAAAAAATTTTACAAGTACAAACAAGATGGGAATGTCCACCCAAACATCCCGTTTCAGGAAAGAGAGGGGTTTCTGAAACTCAAGATGAATGTTTTTTTGGGCCCGCCCGTGCATATAAAACCCAAGAAAAAAAGAAAAAAACCCTTTTTGAAGATACTGGCGGAAGCGGGGTAAGATTTTGCCCATTATCCAGGGTTAAATGAGTACTGAAAAAAACATGGGCTGAAAGCCACTCGCCGGGAAAGAACCCAAATTACTCCAATAGAAACAAATAAAACCCAAAAACCCAGTTTGAAAATGCACACAGGAACAAAAAACCTACTTTTTTTGGAGACATGTCCTGGGGGCTGACAAAATTTAAAATTTGAATTTTTTGGGGCCCATAAAAAACCACCCTTTAAATTTTTTAAAGGAAAAAGGGGGGAAGTTTTGGAACCCAAACCCCAAAAACCCAACTGTGAAAAAAAACGGGAGGGCAAACATGTTTGGGGGGAAAAGGGAAACTGGTGCACTTCACAAAAAAAAAGGTTTAAACGGGGAAAGGGAAATTATGGGGCAATACTGAAGCAAAAATCTCAAGACATCAGCCCGGAATTAAAAGGGGGGCAAAAGGGGCCCTTCCCAAATTTTGCCCAAGCACCTGAAGAATACTCCCAAACGGGTTTTACAATTTTGGGTTAAAAATAACCAAGTCAATTTTTTTGGGGGTGTCCACCCAAAAAACCTGATTTTCAATTGAAAAAGGGAAAATGGGGGGGGAAAAAAAGTTTTAAAAAAAGCAGGTGCAAGAAAAGGCGATCTACAAACATTGCTCAGTAAACACCATTTTCTGTCGGAGGAATGGGCCAAAATTGCTCCCAACTATTGTGAAAAGTTTGGGGAAAGGGGATATCCAAAAAAATTTGACCCAAGTCATACATTTTAAACGGGCAATGTTTTCCAAATCAAAGGGAAATTTAAGAAAATTTGTATGAAAATTTTTGGATTTTGGGAAAGAAAGTAAATAAAAAAAACCTTAAAAAACTTTTTTTTCTATTATTCTCATTTGGCAAATATAAAAAATTTTGGAAATCCAATTGACCAAAAAGGGGTAAATTTATTCTAAATTTTCATATCAGATATGAGAAAAACATCAAAGGGGCTTTTTATTAGGTATGAAAACTTCTGGTTTCAACTTATATAATTTTTATTTAAAATATGTGAAATTGTACACTAAAATAACAGACTTATTAAATTTTAAAGGACAATATGGAAAAAAAAAAAAAAAAAGATTTTCCAAATGTAATTAGGGAAAATTTTTTATTTGGAACCTTTTTTTACAATTTTTAGCTGAAATATTATTTAAAAAATGAATTATACAACGTTTAAAATAGCACAAAAATTTGGGGAGATCAAGAGGGGTGCCAAATTGAGTAGAAGGGCTGGTATCTGCCATTACTTCAGGTTACAGCTGCCAGGGAAAGGAATATGGTGGCTGAAACCCAACCCAAGACAAAGCATTATTTTTTGGCAGCAGCATTAGGCAAAAAAGACAGATCATGGATCTGTGGCACTCCAATAAAAATCTACTGAAATTTTAGTTTTTTTCCTTTCATTTAGGACAGGAACATAGGCTAGTTATGCACTAACATTTTTAGACAACCCCTTTCTAACTGACATGTCAATTTTAGTCAGTCTGTGACAGCTGTTGTTCTGGACAAGGCCTGTAATAAATCAATCTGTGCTCTGCTTTGTGACATTGGCTGAAATAAGGGAGCTGTTTGTAGACTTGATTTGATGAGCCATTTTCCTTTAAAGAGGTTGTCCAACTTATGTTCACTGATAAAGTTAAACAGAGAGACCTATGGAATAAAATAACATAAAACATCTCTACTCCATTGACAATCCAGTGTAGAAGCTCCATTGGTCTATGTTTACTAGATTAGGCACTACTACTGCAGTCAGTTAGGGGACCTTAGCAGTCATGTGCCATACCATTGCCATTGTATATGACACACTGTTTTGTACCACAGACATAACAACAAAAATGGTATAAAACTACCTTTATGGTTTAATAATTTTTTTAGTGCATGACCAACTTAAGCTAACACTGTAAATATGAAACATCTAATGTAATAATGGGTTGCGATCATTTACCCCAATTTCCATTGCAGGGAAAAATGAAAAATTTTTAAATTTAAACACCCAACCATATAAAATTTAAAACTTTAAACTAATTATAGAGCGGTTTTTATGGATACACAAACATATTACTGTAGTAATTGTTAGTTCTACTGGCTTGGCTAAATTATTGGAAATATGTCCATTAAAATGTGAGTTATCTACTTAGCTCTGCTTTTGATCAAGGTGCTCCAGGGGGTATGTAATGGCACAATAAATTTAGTATTATAAAATATATTTTTGACCAAAATGAGAATCACGGTGGATTAGTTCTTACTCACTTATACACATCATCTAGGAAAAACAGGATATACTACACCTACTATCCACATTTCAGACAAACGCATTAAGAAAGTAAGCTGCTTTTCTCAGCTCTTTTGCTATTTCTACCTGCCAAATATGCTATTTGCAATTTAAAATTGGCACTCTTTCCATATAGACAATTAGTTAAACGCAGTTGGCGATTACCCTTGTTTACCATGCTGTATCTGGGCATAAAAAATTTTTGTTCCCCCCCCCTTTTGTTTATGTTTCTAATGCTGTGGGTGGGTTTCTGGAGACGATCTCCAAAAACATATAATATCTCCTAATAATAATATTAAAAATTACAGACTAGTTTCATAATAGATTACAATGAGGGTTATTATTTAGAAGTTATGTGGTCAACACACCTTGGCAGTTTGTATCAAGTAAGTAGAAAAAAGGTTTCACTTAAATGGGAATAACCTGCAATATCAGGCACAGACAATACACAAGAGAGGCACTATTTCTAGGACAATTCCCTTTTTATAGAAAAGTCCCATACAACCCATGATAAAAATAACCACAGAGGAAACGCTGTTTATGACAGATTTAGAGATAGATTAACCAGGTAACTCAGAATACTTTTTTTTAGGGTTTCTTTGTGTCATGGGTTTTGTTTTATTAGTATTGCTATTTTATTGTTTTGTAATTATTGTAGTGTTTTATTTAAAAAAAAAATAAGTAGAAAAGATCCACAGATAACTGTAAAGACCATTTTTTCTACTCCTTAGATTTTTAATGTGTTTTCTTCTGCAAAATGAATTGAAGTAGCACATGCTGCATTGTAAAAAATATACATGGACTGTATATGCCCATGGGAAAATCCCGATGGATTAACATCAGACTTTGGGTTACGGTCCAAGAAAAACAAATATATTATTGATGGAAAATACTGTGCTGTAAAAGAATATGTATTAGTGCTATGCCGGGCTGGGACAAAAAATTCAGCCCTGGCACACAACCACCACGAGCCCACATAACATATCCACCTCCAAATTTTCTCTTTTCTAAAATAAACAAAAACTTTAAAACAACAAGAAAGGAAAAAAAGTGTTGTTCTGGTTTTCTCTTCTCTAATGAGTGGTTCTCTTATGATGGGTGTTGGTCTCTTTTCCTTTTCTTCTCCATCTGGCCCAGATTGTCATGACGACTTCTCTCGGCCCTGCAGAAAAAATTTTTTCCCCTGGGCATTTTAAACCTCCCCACTTTTCCAGCACCTTTTTAAACCCATTCCCTAAAAAACCCCTTTCACAAATCCCATCCATAGCGCCCCAAATAGTAATAATGACCCCCTGTGCTCCTAACAGTAAAAGTAGCCATGGGGCTTCCATTTATGCACCTAGTTTTAGTCTTATTTTTTGTCCCCACATTGTAGGTACATCCCCCAGCAAAACAAAAAATAGGTAGGCAGATTATTACACACCAATTAGGCAGGTAGGTATATAGCTTCCCTCTTAAAAAATAGTTGTATTGGTCCCCTCATTAAGAAGAAGGGTAGGTACATAGGCCCCCTGTAGGAAGTTGTATATCCCCCAGTAGGTAATTAGGTATAGAGCCCGTCCAGTAAGTAGGAAGGTATATACATCCTCAATTAAGTAGATTGGTATAAAAACCCTTTATTAAGTAGATAGGTTATAAAACAATGGTTATGGCCATAAGGTGGCAAAGAGACGGACAATTACTAATTTAAAATGGGTTTTCCATTCATTTCAGGGCTTTTTATGTGGAAAGCGGGTGGAATTCTCTATGGCTCATTAAGAATAATGGAAGAGTCACATACATTTCTGCAACAATTTGTCCACATAATGGATTTTAATGCAGATTCCAATGTGGAGTCTACATTGGAAACAACATAAACTGATAGAATTAAATCCATGATGCTGAAAGAAAATTATGCCACTTTTTTATGTGGAATTTCATCATATTTAAAAGCCCCAAAATTTTGGGGGTAGCTCCATTAAAATGGAGCTAATCCGCATATAAAACAGTTGCAAAAACCATCACTATAAATTGAAAATCTGTCGTTGGATTTCTCTTCGATTCTCAAGGATTTTTCCCCTGAAAAAACTGTTTTGTAAAATAGCCCAAAAATTCCCGGCCCCTTTTTTATGTGGGTTCATCAGAAAACTGCCTAAAATTTTCCAAAAAGTTGAACATTTTTGGTGTAGTATGTCCCAAACATTTAATATGGGCTTAAAACACTTTCTACACACTGCTCGACAGTAGGTGTGGCCTTACAAGAAAGTGGCATCACGATGTTTTAAAAGGTAACCCAAAAAACTGCACCAAAAATTAAGGGGGAAAAAGTAAGCCAAAAAAAACCCCTTTTGAAAAATTTTGGGAAAGTCCAAAGCTGCACCAATTTATCAATCAGCATGTGCCACTGTGAGAAATCTGGTGCATTTTTAGACCATGTGTCAAAGTTTACACTGTGTAACATTTAAATGAGGACCTCTATGTTTTGTTCCATAGTAGGTAGTTGAATTGTAGAATAATAATACTGTTATATTAAAAAAGCAGTATTTTTAATTAGATATCTTGGACTATGTCAGGAATATTCGTTACAGTATTTACATGAAAACAATAGGAAACAATGAAACACATTCAAACGTTTCTGTTTATAGCTCAGCACTAATGTATTCATTTATACAAGGTGCATTTGTCATCAAAACATAATATAATCCTGCCATTATTTTATTTAAAACTTTACACTTTGAGTAGCCTACTAATATACAAGAGGGTTGAAATGCTTTACAAAATAGACCCTTTGGATTTAGCCATTAACAGCAGTTGCAGACAAGCTTGAATAAGAATGTCTTATATCAGTGTTAAGATTTTATATCACTGTAGCAGCTGAAAAATTACATAAAACCAGATTTTTGTTTGATATTCAATTTGCAATGAATGTCTCCATAAAGCCGGCAACGGACATTAGATTAATTTGTAAAGGGGGTATCTCTTCCTCCTTTGAAGTTGCAGCTTTCCGACCATAAACCCGACCTGCCAAACTTTTCACTCCCAATTCCAGGAGGTTTTAGCCCCATCCACAGGTGCACCCTTAATCTACCCAGGAACACTTCCCATCTGTCTTGGAATGCCGATTTTGGGGTGGGATTTACATATACCCACCCCTTTTACAGCCTGATTTGCTTGAGTCACTTAGAAAAGTGTTTCATGAGCCAATAAGGGGGTGCTGCTGCTGGAACCTTCTGGATCAGCTGTTATTCTTGGGGAAAGTTGCCAGCATTGTTTGCCGTAGCTTTTTAATCTGACTAGTGGGGGGCTGGTGAGCTAGAAACATTTCATTAAGAAATAAGTATATATACACACAATCAAATTTCTCTCCCAGATGAATACATGTATATGGATATATAGCAAGGCTCTATGTTTCCAAACATCTTAGAGGTTATTATTATTATTTATTTTAGAGCGCCCTTGATTCCAGAGCGCTGTACATTTGCGGTGGGTACCTAAATAACATTGGTCCAACCATTACAAAGTGACAATAAATGCCTAACAACTGGGACAGCGGGAGAGAGGGCAGTGAGGGCTTACAATCTACAGGGAGGTTGTATAACCTTCCATATAAAGTGATGTGTGTGAACCTACTAAATAACAGAGTCTCATATCTACATACATTTCTATTTATCCATTTCATAAAATTTAACTAATGTTAACTGGCAGCAGATCTAAATTACATGTGAGGAAGATCATTTTAGAGGAATGTAGGCTTCCTTCACACACAGTTTTTGTGAGGGTTTTTCAGACATTTTTGTTTCCTGTAAGAAAGCCAAATGGAAAGCGTCTTAAAAATGTCAATCCTGGAGTATGTTAGGCTTTGAAAAGTATGCCATGGACCCAAAAAAAAGTAAGTTAAAAAAGGCCACAAAAACAGTCAGAAGTGCATTTCATTTTTGCCTACTGACTTACAGCTGACTAAACCCCAAAAAACACTGGCATTTGTGGAAAACATTATATTTGAAACCACTCTCATGCCAAGTTAAGAGGGGTTTTCCTGGACTTTTTATGTGTTATAGAGCTCACAACTTAATGATACTGAACTTTTGTAATTGATACTCATTAAAAATTATTTACCTCTGCAGAGAGTCCTTCTTCCTACTTCCTGCATACTATGAGACGTCCATTGATCACATGGCTTTGTTTCTGCTTCTATGGACATTTTGTCATCACACTGTGGGTGTGCATTGAAGCCAGGCACAGCTTATAAACACTGTAGTGGGTGTGACCTGAGCAGACGGTGACTCATCAGTCACTATATGAACAGAGGTGCTGAAAGGAATGGAATCATTCTAATACAGAGCTGGAGGCTGCAAGCGCAAGCAGAAGAGTTGCATTGTTTGATTGGCTGAATGTGCATTAGGACATCTGAGATTATCAGAAAAAAGTCTGCCTACTGCTCTTTATATAGTAGTGGTGCCAGAGTAAAGCATCATGAAATGCTGTCCTGACATCACTGTATGCAGAGATGACACATCCCCTACAGCAGGCACACAGCTTTCCCGTGATCAGAAACTGATTGCTGTGGGGGATGTGACGTCACCCACCTTTCTTGGATGATAGATAGGCTATCCAGTGTACAGCAAAGTTGTGTGATGCTACATTCTCCACAGCAATCAGAGTTATAATGATGGGCTAGCTGTGTACCTGCTGTGGGGAAGGTACAGCACATACATAGAAATATATAAACCAAATTATATATTTGTACATATATTACATATATTATGAGATGAAAAGTCCCATAGTGTAACTGCAAGGGATTCTGGAACTTGTAGGAATTAGCTGCAGGAGAACTACTGACACTTCAACAACCAGAAAGTTTCACTGATCTTATGATAAATGAATAAGGAGGCAAAAGAGAAGAAACACATGAAGGTAATGGAATATATTTACTTTTCAAAGAAAATGCTGTTTGTAGTTTTCTGGTGTCCTTTCAGCCCCAAAACTGGCGCAGCTCTGTTCTCTAGATATATGAGCAGGTGCACTCCAAAATTAGGCGCATATTGCGGCGTCAGTGCCACTTCATAATGCGCCTAAGATGTGGGGGCATGTCACACCACAACCATAAGATTCTACACATTTATGACAGGAGGACGGCAAAACTAGGCGCATTACTGCTGGAGCAGCCAGACCAAGCTAAAGATGGTTTAGCTTAGCCTGAGTTGTCGTTTTGGAGCTAGAAAGCGCTAAATCTATGACCCATAGTAGAACAGGTTAATAAATTCAGACACATTCTAGACTACTAATGCATGCAAAAAAAATGTTGCCTGGGCACCAAAATACATACATGTCACCCAAATGTATGTTTCTTTACATTGGGACCCTAGGCATAACGGATGCCATTACTTGGCGTCCATCTGAGGCATTTGTTTAACGTATATGCCATAGCCAGAAATGTGGTGTGTACATAGTTTTAGGCTCTGTCCACATGAGTATTTCAACTTGGAACCCACTTCAAATACTTGTCTAAAGCCAAAAGTAAACCATTCCTATTAACATCAATAGAAAATACGCATCATCGTTGATATAACACATATTTTTTTTTTTTCTTTGGTCTGAAAATATATGGAAATTTACTATTAATGCCAATAATGGTGGCTAAAAACCTTGTGTAAAATGCACCCCAGACATTTGTATGAAATTTTTAACGTGGATCCAAAACCAAATAGCAGTGAATGGGAGTCGTTTCGGACTGTAAACCACAAGTCAAAAAAATTACCCTAAATCCACATACAATAATCATGTGAAATACTTGTTGTAAACCAAGTCGAACAACATGGTTTTCAACGACAGAATACGATGAGTAAATTTTACTTGTCCTGTGGACGAACCTTTAGGGTATGATCACATGGCGTATTGCAGCATGCACAGGTATGCACCGCAACATGCCTTCATTAGTGCTGGTGAAAGAGAGCAAGTGCGCACTTTCAATGCGAGGCAGCTTTCTACCTACTATACACTTACTTCTTTTTATGGGCGTACATTACACACCAAGAAATACCAGCGTAAAATCATTGGTGTCTTAACGATGTTGATGATTTTACACAGTACTCAAGGAATAGTGTACTTGCTAAATTTTACCCTATTTGCAGGGCACACATCAGTGCAATTACATAGCGAAAGACACCTCACAAACACACGAGACGAGTACAAAGACGAGCAACCAAACTTATAAGGGGAATGGAGCATCTTAGTTATGAGGAGAGGTTAGTAGAATTGAACTTATTTCGTCTTGAGAAAAGACGACTTTGGGGGGACATGATTAATTTATATAAATATATAAATGGTCCCTACAAAAAGTATGGGGAAAAATTATTTCAAGTGAAACCCCCTCAAAAGACAAGGGGACATTCCCTTTGACTAGAGAAAAAAGGATTCAATCTCCAGAGGAGAAGAGTGTTCTTCACTGTAAGAACTGTGAATCGGTGGAATAGCCTGCCTGAGGAGCTGGTCACAGCAGGAACTGTAGAGTTTCAAGAAAGGCTTAGATAACCATCTGGAACTAAAGAATATTAATGCGTATGTAGCTAAGTAAATTTCTGGATCTGGCTGGTCCAGGCTCGGGGGTCAGAGATACAGTCTCTGCTGGAGCAGATTGGTTCTTGCCTTGTGGGTTTCAGGGCATTAACCAGTGGTGAGGCTGGGCTTAATGTCCTTGTCTCTCTCCCATCACCCACATTTCCCCCACTCTTGGTTGAACTTGATGGACGCGTGTCTTCTTTCAACCGTACTAACTATGTAACACGCCGTATGAACACCCCCTTATTGTTTAAGAGCTTTGATAAATAAGGGACATTGTTTTATTGTGTTTTCAATGAAGCTCTTTAGATCGTTTTCAATATCATATATTATAAAATGCTGAGGCCACATATTATGGGTGGTTTCACATACAAACGTTTTTGTGGGAGTTTTTCATTCAGTTTTTTTAAATAAAAAGGTATGGGAAATATAAAGGAATTGTCACGGACGCCCCTGCGACCACTGTCCCGGGTCGCAGGCGCGTCCGTGCCCATGCTTCCAGCGGAGCCCCGTCCCGCACGTCGGGTTCGGGGTCCGCCCGTGTCCCGACCCCTGCCAGCGTTCACTTACCCGGCCGCGCTCCTGCTCTGTCTGGCTCCATCTCCCGGCGCGTAGCTCCGCCCCTTGGGGTGCGCACGCGCCGTTAGTTTGAATTTAAAGGGACAGTGCGCCGGTAATTGGCTCATTGCCGGGCACGGCTCCTATTTAGTCCGGCCCCTTCCTGCCGGCCCTCGCCAGATCCTTGTTGTATCTCCCGTTGGTGAAAGTTCCCTTATAGTGTTCCTGTCTTGTCATACCATGTACCGACCTCTTGCTTACGTCTCCCGTCTACGAACCTTGCCGCCTGCCCTGACCTCCTGCTTGTCTACCGTCACCGAATCAGAGCCGCCTGTCCTGACCTCCTGCCTGTCCACGACTAGGAGCCTGCCTGCCGTTCCTGTACCTCGTTACCCTTGGCTGCCACCGCAGGCAAGCCCCGCCAGTGGTAGTGACCTGGTGGACACCCGCCGCAGCTTTGCGGCGGGCTCTGGTGAATACCGGGTCCCACTTAGATTCCACTCCCTGGTGTGGGCTTACGCCATCGCCTTCGGTGGTCCTGTGGATCCACCTCCAGACCGTAACAGGAATGACTTATACTTCTCCTTCCTGTTAGGGTATCTTCATACGGAGTGTTGACTCCGTGTTGGGATATGTTATTAGATGCGTGTTTGGATCCGTGTTTCAGACCCTAAACAGACCCAAACACGCAGTGTGATATTACATTGCTTTCAATGTAAAACACGCATCGGCGTTCATATGAATGATCGCCGACGCGTATCTACTTGCGTCTTTCGGATCTGTTCTAAGAATTTACATGTCAAATCTTGATCCGAAAGACGCAGCAGGAGCCTTGTTTAAGACTATAGGGTGCGATCCTGCTGCAGCCAAAACGCATCCAAATACGCAGCTGCATGTTGGATTTGTTTTGGATGCAATTTACGCAGCGCCTTTGAATGCAATTTTTGGATCCAAACCGGGTTCAACACACCGTGTGAACATACCCTTAGATCCACATTGACTTTGGTTTAGGAAACTGCATCAAAAAATGCTGTGAATTTTTCTTTTACGTTTTGGTAATACTTTTAAAATACAGATGTATAAGAACGATAAAGGTTTGTCACTACGCTCTCTGCAGTATTGTACCCTAATATTTGAACATCTTAATATAGTCATGCTTTAAACAGAAGCTGTCATTTTCATAACTTGATTTTTCACAAGACGGCAAGTTTTCCGCCAGAATAAAGAATGAAATATTTATTTATTGGTTAAAATGAGAAAAGTATAAATCAGCTGTGATTTGCATATAAAAATGAAACAGTTCCAATAAAAATAAAACTGCCACTCAGAGAATCGCAAAGGACATTAATTCCACAGACTACATAGCATGACAAGCAAACATTGTGGGAAAACAGTAGCAACCCCTTCAAATCACTGGAAACATTTGAGTCTTCAGGGCAAAGCAAACATTTGTTTTCAATCACTCGCTCATTATGTCCTCAGTTTGATCATGTAGCCTTTTCTACCCACGGCAGCCCAACAACTCTCCAACCCTCATTCCGTGTGCACAGGTTTAACCAAGCATTTGCTTTGTGAAATCTCCACTGTCTAATGAGAGCAAACATGCTAACATTACATTTACAGCTCAGCCGTAGATTCTTGGCTGTGAGAGAGAAGGCCTGTGGCAGCCAGGAGGAGATATTAACCACGGGTCATCATGCATACTAACACCCGGTCTATAGAAATTCTGCATTGTGGGAGCGGCAGCTTCATGAAACAAGAACTCACTGCAATACCTATTTTCAGAATACTGCTTCTATGAGGCTTCAATATGTAAGAGAACTGAATGTGTCAACAGTTTAAAGAGTTGTACACTGTATTTCATGTATCAGTCATTCCAAAGGAGGTGAAGTCTATATTTTGGGTTATGTTGTCATATTTTTGTCTCAATTGGTGCATTCATTATGTTGCCAAAATAAAGGGAATCCGTCAGGTGATTTTGACAACCCTATCGGAAAGCAGGATGTGATAGCTAACTTCTGTGATATATAAGCTTATGGGACTTGGAGCAGGCTGGATAAGAAAAAGGCAGAGAGCAAAGTCAAAAAGACAATGAAGAGGTAGGTCCTAAAAATTTATTTTATTAATATCCAATATAAAAGGCCATATAAGCGTCTCTCCAGACTGTCTGGAGAGACGCTTATATGGCCTTTTATATTGGATATTAATAAAAGAATATTTTTAGCACCTACCTCTTTTTTGTCTTTTTGCATACATTTGGTTAGAGGTTTCTCATTATAGTTCTAGTGAAGGGTATATTTTTTGTCGAGAGAACAAAGTCACACCAAAAGTGAAACTACTGCTAACACCACCCACGTATAGTGATTGACAGTTTGCTCTGTTCATACACTAATGCAGGGAAAGCTGTCAATCAGTGAATGTGGGCAGAGTTAGCAGGATTTAACAAAGTTTTGCTGTTTCACTGAGTCACAAGCAGCTTTTCATGCATTCTTCTTATCAGGCTGTGGGTGGTTCTATAGCAGTGATTAGCATATTTATTCTCCTATAACTAGCTAGCACATTGCAAAGACATGAGTGCAGCAGATTTAACTTTCAGTAAACAAAGCTACAAGTGCTCTTATCTCATAACCATGGTAAAATCAAAAGACTAATGTATTTGGAAAAAGTCTTCAATGACCTGTGTCTACATGTTAACATGTTGAAAGCATATCTTTGTAATGAGAAAACCTCTTTAACCGTCTGTTAAGGAATCTGGTTAGTATTTTCTCTGCTTTTTACTCAGAAATCCTGCTCCAAATCATATGCAGAAGTGATCTCTCCGAATGGTGATATCAGACAATGGCACGTGATCGATGCAGCCAAAAGAAAACTAAAGACCCATCCAGAGTACCAGAGGCAGCAGCACTAGAATGGAGAAGAGTGGGGAGGTAGGTAGGACTCGATTTACCTTCATGTAGCAGAAACACCACCATTTTATTTTAAAATATTGACCTAGAAAACCCCTTCAAATTTTTTTTTTTGTTGGAACCCAGACTCCATATTACCAAGGCTTAAGAGCTCATGTAGCAACAGTGACATATATAATAAATGTTAATCATCTTGCAAAAAAGACATTTCCCATAAGTTTTGGTTGTGAAACATACTCTTGATTTGAGCCTTCACGATTTAATCCGATCCTGTACAACTGTGCATGATTCCTAATTTATTAGGTTTATTGTGATGCCAATTAACACTTAGCCCTGCTACATCTGACTTATTGCGACTCTGCTGTATCTGTAACTATTCAGCTGGGCCTGAATCCTCCACTGATGTGTGAATGCATATGAGTATTCCAGAGGCAGCAACAATGACGATCAGATTAAAAATAAATAACACATGGTACAAAAAACTAATTAGACATCATTATTCCTTGTAAACAGGAAATTCATCACAAAATAGAAAAAACTATAGTAAACAACATTCAACGTGCAGCACTATTATACTATATACACTATATATTTTCCATGAGCCTCCTGGATCACAGGAAGCACATGATTTGCTAGTATTCTCTCCTACAATCAAGTTCAACTTGGTCGTTTCTCTTCACAGGTATGTAGAAATTTACTAACAGAATGTAATCATGCACAGTACCTCCAGACCATGACAGCCAATTATTATTATTATTATTATTATTAACATTTATTTTAAAGCGCCACTGACTCCATGTCGCTGTATATTCGAGGGGGGTCACATACATAATATGTCAAATCTTACCTCCACTAATTACAGAACGCTGCAATTAGTTTTCGATCCTCTGATAAAGCAAGCCTATGCTAGCTGCTTCACTTAGGAACTATACAGAAACACATAAGGGGAATATGTATGAAAACTGTTTAGGTCTAAGACTTTCTTTGTTGCCCATAGCAACTAATCAGAGCTCCCTTTTAATTTTTTCAGAGCAGTATCTGAAATTAAAAGGGATGCTCTGATTGGTTGCTATGGGCAACAAAGAAAGTCTTAGACCTAAACAGTTTTCATACATGAGGTCCATAGAAATTTGCACAGGGTATGGCAATATATCAGTGTTGGACTGGGGTGCCGGGGTCCACTCTACAGCTACTGTATATGACTGACATGACTCTTGCCTTCTACCTCTCTCTGCCTTTCTCCTTGAAAAGCAGACCCTCGATCCCAAAAGCCCACCACTACCAAGGGCCCATTTGGGGTTTCTCCTGTCGGCTATTGTGAGCCTGCAGTACATTTGTTAATAATAAAGAAGTCAAAATAATCAGATTTCTTGCAAAGTAGAACAAACGCTACAAAAAGGGCATCAAAATTTAAACACCCAGGTACATATGCCTTTTTGGTACAGAAAAACATCCCAGTGAGATCAATTAAGATAAAAAAGCTACAAACTACCTGAAAAGACGCTACATCTGCAAAATTCTGCAAATAAAGTGCAAAAGAATGCTAAAAAGAAAGAATGTCTGTAACGTTTCTATTTGCCTATTGACTTCCAGCTAATATCTGGTTGCTGCAGTTTTGCACAAAAAAAATGCTTGAAAAATGCATGAATTTTATCAGCATTTTTTGCAAAACTGCGAAAGTGCCCTAATATTATTGGTCATCTCTGCCTAGAAAACCAGTGATCAAAGAGAAACACGGTACTTTATTCCTAGTCATCTCTGAGGATTTGCTATTAACGAGTATGGGAAAATGGTTCGCTGCGGAAACTGCAGTAGCAGACTTATATGTTATCAATTAGATTTCCTAGAAACGGACATGGATAGAATACGACTTCACATAAGCAGATTAAGGGCAATTAGAGGCTATATTCACAGTATTGCACTTTAATCTCTAGACATTCAAATTTAGCGGACGATCGCAGGAAAGTCATGTAGCCAATCACCAACGTTTTTCCAGACAGGAAAAAGGAAGTATATTTTTCAGTTGATCCAGATCTGAAGCACAGTATTAGCTGTGAACACTTGTGTAAACATTAGTTTATTTTCTTAAATAATAAAAATAAAAATAAAGCAATTTTGCAAAAGTTCACAAATTTAAATTTTCTTTTTTTAATGTTTCTAACACTAAAAGGGGTGTTCCCACAAAGCAAATCCCACTTCTCAGGTTGGCTTGCACCTAGCTGCATGCACTTCTATGGGAGCGCACACACTCAACTATATTCAGAAGCTCCCTGTAACGGTAGCAGTAGTGGATCCGCTGGACCACCACAAGCGATGGTGAAAGCCCACGCCAGGGAGCGGAATCTAAGTAGAACCCGGTTTTCACCAGAGCCCGCCGCAAAGCGGGATGGTCTTGCTGCGGCGGGAAACTACCAGGTCGCTTCCACTGGTGGGACTTGCTTACGGTGGCAGCCAAGGGTAGGCGTGGTACAAAATCGAAAGGCAGGCTCGTAGTCGGGGACAGGCAGTAGGTCAGGGCAGGCGGCAGAGGTTCGTGGTCAGAGAATGGTAGCGAAACGGTACGGAACACAGGAATCACAAGGACGAGGAAATACGCTTTCTCAGTAGGCTCGAAGGGCACTAAAGATCCGGCAGAGGACTGCCGGAGGAGGAGCCATTATATAGGGTCAGCGGCCGGCAACAGCCACTTACCGGCGCGCTGGCCCTTTAAATCTGAGAAGGCCGGTGCGTGCATGCCAAGGGAGCGGGGACGAGCGCAACGGCCAGCACAGGCGCGCCTGGAGTTAGAAGTGAGGTCGGGTGAGTACCTGACCTCCGGGGGATGAGTGTGCCCACGGTCCGGCGCACGGACCGTGGGGCCACTTACCCCCGGTGCTGGGGAGAGAATCGGGGAACGGACGTGCCCACAGCCTTGGGGATGGGCTGCGGCGCCGTTTGTGACACTCCCATAGAAGCTCCTCATTCTCATGCACAGCTAGCTGAGAGCTGACCTGAGCAGTGGACTTTGCTTTGTAGAAACACCCCTTTAAGCATTGCCAGGGTAACAGACAGGAAACGGTTTGGTGTAATGTATTGTGCCCTGCAGTTTTGTACTCTCAAACTTTCTTTCCCTTGAATGAGTATAAAATGATTGCCCACTTTAAAAAATGACATGTAAATATGGCCAGGGTGGACACATTCTTTTTTTCAAAATTGATACTCACCTACCTGTCTGCCACTCCAGAGTTTGACGGCATCTACATCTCTTTACTTCTGGGTTTTCATCCTAACATACAGGAGAGGCTTACGATGGAGTGTGAGCCTCTCCTGTGTGCTGAATGAGAAAATGGAGGTGAAGAGGAGTGGATCGCCGTGGAGCTCCAAAGCTGCAGATGGTGAATCTGCTGTGTATGTTATGTGCAGAGTCAGAGTAGAAAGATGCTGACACTCCGGTCGATGTGGCCCATCAATAAATAACATAGTCAGTCCCTGGCATGTCTTGTATTTTCTGCACAGGAAATGTACATCCAGGACCAATTTCATCTAGTGATTACCGCTGACTGACTAAAGAAGAAGCCATTTAATTTTTACCCTTTGGTCTCCCAATAATCAAGTAGGTCTTCCCCTTTGTATCCTATTTAGTAACGCTACTTTTATAGAACGAAGTTAAGGGAGAACGCTAAAAGAAATATCACAAAAAACTACTGATAGGAATTGGCTTTCTATGGTATTGGCCCTTGGGTGTACATGCGTCTGAGATCGGGAAAATAGATTTTGAGACTCAATGGGGGCAGGGATTGATGGACTCTATAAGTAACATCAAGTAAGCAAATAACTAAGAGAATATCTTATTTAAGCTTGCATTAAATTCTCGTGATAAAATAAGTTAACTTTGAGTGTTACATTTGATTTTCAGTGTTCACATGGTGATTGAAATGTAATCATAAGCATGGCCTTGTTTCTACTATGTCCTGTAAGAATCAGTCAGGTCTAAGCATTTGTGAAGGGTTGTGTGCTCATGCATAACAACAATTTATTCAGAATATGAATATTGCATATGTTTCAGTGTATTTCTGAACTTGTAACATTATATATTTAGTAAGACCTCCTTTTGGCAGTCAGTTCACTACAAAAGCAATTTCAAGTAGCAAACTCCCCAAAATTGTACTCATATAAAGTGTTTGTTATCAGTAATTTATACACAAAAATGACTAAATAACATTGTAAAATGCCTGTAGATTATTAAAATTCTCGTTATAATGACATTGAAAGGAATTGCAGCATTAGGCCATGTCCCCACGGCACGGGTTTTCGGCAGGTTTTTCAGCCGGTTTGCGGTTTTTCAGATCGCCTGAAAAACCGGCCGAAAATGAGCACAATTGTGCTCTATGGAAAACCCGTGCAACAGTCCCCACTGCACGGGGTTTTTCGCCCCTGCGCTTTTGTCACCGGCGGTCCGGCGGCAAAACATAGAACATGCACCATCTTCCATCCGGTTTTCGGACAGAATATGTGCATGTCTATGGGAGGGGGGAGGGCTGTTCTCTGCTCATCGCGGAGAAAAGCCGCCCCCCCCCCGCGGCCGTGGGGACGGCCGCAAAACAGGACAAATACTGGCCGGCAAACCGGCCGGTACTTGTCCTGTGCCGTGTAAACGGCCCCTTACTTGTTTATGACTGGAATTGAAACTTGTTAAAGGGAATGTGTCATCAAAAAACGCTTTTTGTTTAACTCCATTTTTTTTAAACACATTTTTTAGGAATTTTTGTTATTTTTTTTAATTTTCCATATCCTTTCATTTTTTTTTAATAATTTTAAGTCCTGCATTTTCACTTTGGCCACTAAGCCAAAATAATCGTCTGACCTCCCTTTTTGTTTAGGAGAATTTTGGGCGTGTGCTATTATCTAAAAGGGGGTCAAACGAAAGAAACCATTGTTACAATAACACGAACCACCGTCCAAGAGAATGGTCACCTCCCTTCCCCTCAGTGAAAACTTCTTATACATTTCTTGGACAGAATCGGTCTAAAGGGTTTTGCCTTGTGAAATGTTACGGGGGATCCTCCAAAAGGGGTATTTAATATTTTTTTATAAATATGTGATTAAAAAATTGCACCTGAGGAGCTACAGGCTGCCTTCATGCCCTTTAATTATTAAAAACTTTTATTGATCGACCAGGAATGACAGGAGCTGAATGCCCGGCTTGTGCAAACACACTTTTTTTCGAGAAGGGAGGTGAAGGAGCTTTTAAGGGGGTGTGGAGAAATATTGCTTTTGTTACAATCCACTAGTTGATGTGATTATTTGAGTAATCCCTGCTTTATCATGATAGGGAACATGAACGAGCTTTTCAAGGGCTGGGAGAAAGGTGTTGTTTTTTTATACAAAACCCCTAGTTGTGTGTGATTATTTGAGTGACATTGCACACGATCCCTTTTGCATGGGTCGTGCTCTGACCAGCCCCTCTCTCTAACTCGTGTGCTTTGTTTACTTTTGCTTCTTACTAAGGCACTTCTTGGCAAATCCCTTTAAGAATCCCATTACCGAAACTGCTGAAAGTACCTCGACGCTTTAAACAGTGCAAGAAGAATATCTTTCCCAAATCATATATAACGGGCCCAATTGAGAAAACTCAATCGGAAAAAAAAACGACTGAGAGGAAAAGCAATGGGTCAGAGGCTTTTTTTTTAAAGATAAAAAAAAAAAAAAATTGCGAACATTCCCCTTTAAATTTTTAAAATATTATAATTCAACATCTTAAGAAAGGAGACAAAATGGTGACTAATGATAAGACACTGAATAGCTGCTATAAAGCATTCATCATTTAAAAAGCAGGAGTTTGGACTGTAAAATACAAAAAAAAAAAAAATTCAAAGGGAATTTATTTGCTACAATAATGTAATATTAAGTACAATTCAGAAAACAATGTTAAAAATCATTGTCAATAAATATGTTATAAATGTATTAAAGTTTGGGCCTTTGATGGGAAAATTAGATTGTGAACTCCACTTCAAAGAGGGGCTGATTGGAGTCTCTAAAGTACAAGACAGTAGAATTTATAACAGCCATAGAAATAATGATAATTAAATTATTGATCAAATGAGAATCTAGATAACATAGTAACAGAGTTCGTAAGGCTACCAAAATACATTTGTCCATCCATGTCAGCCAATTATTCAGCAATGTTGATCCAGAGGAAGTCAAAAGAAAAACCCCATGAAGTAGAATGAAGCAAATTTTCCCCTATGAAGGAAATTTTACTCATCTTAAAGGGGTTCTACCACAATAGACAATAACGACATATTGGTGGATATGCCATCACTGTCTGATAGGTGCGAGTCCCACCTCTAGGACCCGCATCTATCTAGGGAACGGGCCCCCGAGAGTCATAGTGCAGACTGGAGAGCCGTTTGCGCTTGCACATGGCTCTTCGTTCTGTTTTATGGGAGTTCCGAGCAGAGCTGAACACACGACTTGGGTATAGTCGGAATTCCTCTAAAACAGATTAGAGAATAAGTGCACAAGCAGAGCCAGCTCTCCAGTCTGCACTGTTAGTTCGGCCAAATTTAAGAACCCCTTTAAGTAAAAAAAAAATCACTGAAACAGCAACCCTTATCCAGCAATCTAGTTATTAGAACATGTTATATTATTACTCTCTAGAAATATATCCAGACACCTTTTGAACTCTTTTAGTGAAGTTACCATGACAATTTCCTCTGACAGAGAGTTCCACAGTCTCACTGCTCTTACAGTAAAGAATCCCTTTCTATGCCTATAAAGAAACCTTCATTCCCCTTGTTCTGGATACAGACCTGGGTATAAATAGATCATGGGAAAGATCTCTATATTGACCTTTGAAATGTTCATGCATATTTATTAAAGGGGTTTTCAGACGCTACACAATACTCATTAGCCATGATGAAAAATAGAAGGAAAGGAGACTACTCAACTCATAAAAGCTCTCATTCTGTCACTGCTGCTGTCCCCATGATCTTGGCAGCAGACCTGCTCATTCATTCTTCACAGACTGCAGCGGTCATGTGCATGTAAATGTTGCTGCACCAGTCATGTGAATAGCCTTTTTTTTAATTTTTTGGGTTTTCAAAATAAACTAAATCACTGTAATTTTTTTACTTTTTTGGGTATCATTGTCCACTGATTCCTTTTATTACTTTTGTTGCCGTCTATGAACCTGCTCAAACTCTACAATGTCTTCCTTGTGCACTGGTGGACAAAATAGTACACAGTATTCTATCTGAGCATAATTAGTGATTGGTAAAGTAAATTGTTGTGCACAATACCGTCAAGCACCAGTTAATTTAATGTTTTATCAAAATTTACATAGGTAGAAACAGGACTGCAATAAATAACGTTAGGGCCCCATGCAGCCAAAGCCTCTGGGGTCCCCCCATTAGCAATTCCTATCTTGCATTATATCAGGAGGTTGCTTTTTTTAAAAAAATGTGATCAGTTCCCTGACAGGAGTACTGCCAGTACTGTCCTGATGGCACCACAGGGTAGAAAGAGGTTGAAGCTCACAGCCAGAGAGCCCCAACTATAACTTTTATGAATTTGTTGCCTAGGCATTAAGTACAATATAAGGCCTAGTTCACATCTGCATCATTATTTCCGCTCTTCCCTTTCATTATAGGAACAGAAAAATTAAAATAACTATGTTGTCAGATCCATTTTAGAATGGACAACAACAGCACTCGACGGTGTCCATTGACTATTATTAGGTTCGATGGGTTTCCTTTATAGAGTCCATCATTTTAACTAAAAATTATCACTGCATGCTGTGCAATTTTTTCTCTAATGTTTGACAGAGTCAATGATGAAGGCTCCTAATGGAACCACTGACACTGATGGGAAGCAGGCCTAAATTAGTCGCAATCTTGTACTGCTAAATCTAGCACATGCAACAGAAAAAAGGTGCAAACGGCAATGATGGAATTTTCTTCTATAAAAATCATGTGGCCGGGCTACGGTAATGTATGTGAGTGCTATTTACTTGCCTGTCATACAGTCCTTTCCCTACAATTTGAGACCACAAATGCAATTATACATATTGTATGTTAAGGATTTAGCAGCATGAAGAAAAATAAATGGTACACCCAACACTAATGATAAAAAGCTGATACTGTGTAAATTTTAGTGTAACATGAGAACAATGATAATGAAAGCTTTAGTTTTTCTAGACACGATAAAGTACAGCATGAGTCATATAGACAGAGCCCACCAGCAACAGTTAGTGGTTTCCTCCTTCTCTCAGCCATAAGCAGAAACCTAATTATGCCCTAGATGATAACACGCCCCTTACTATTTCAGAAACTTATCTCACTTGTCTTGTACAAGTGACAAAGCTTCCTCTGCAAATGTATGTCTGCAGTAATCTTCATTCATCTCTGGTCCACACTGAGCTGCCTTCAAGCCCAAACCTAGAACGCTGCACAAACTTGGTGCCTTGTTTTCCAGTGCTTGGGTGTCTGGCAAGCATTATCAGTAATGACTGAGTTCTTTTCAGATATATTCTATACAGATAGATAGATAGATAGATAGATAGATAGATCGATAGATAGATAGATAGATAGATAGATAGATAGATAGACAGATATATAAATAGACTAATGATAGATATGTAAATAAATAGAACAATAATAAAAAGATTTGTAAATAAATAGAACAATGATAGATACATAGATAGATATGAGATACATAGATAGATAAATATGAGATAGATACATTGATAGATATGAGATAGATAGATAGATAGATAGATAGATATGCATAAAAAGAGACATAAATGTGCCATGCTATATCATAATTGAACAACTAATCATCCCCTGCACTTAAGTAGCTGAAGGAAGCAACACTGAAGAACCATTGTAAAATATGACCATAGTAACAGACAGTGTTCATTTTGCAATAATACAGATGATCATTTTCAGTGGCCAAAACAGCAGATACCTCTTGAAACAATTTCCAATTTCTCACCAGTCAGTCCTTGGAGACATATGTTATTATAGCAAATGCTTATTTTCCACTGTGGCCAGTGGTGTTGAAGCATTTTCTGAATATTTAAAGCAAATGACTGGTGACCATAAAACTACACAAATGACTGCATAATGAATAACCCAACAGAAACATTGTTTGTGGGAAAATCTCTAATCTTCACTGAATTGTCAGAAAAATAACACCATGTATGGCCATGTTAACAAGCTTGCCTTGCAAATACTTATCTTCTGTTTAATATCAGTACACAATTCATACACCAACTTGTTGAGCAAAAACTCAACAATATATAATGACCAGTAAAATGATGTGCTTGCTCCATAAAACTGCCCACTACAACAGTTCACAATAGTATCCAGTACCCTGTAAGGTGCCAGGGCTCTCTATATCTGTGGAAGTAAATATTCTCTTGTATATTATACGTTATAAATCATACATACATTTACATATAGTATCCTGCAAGATGCCAGGGCTCGCTCTACCTTTGAAAGCGGTAAATAATGTTAGAAAGATCGTCTAATGCATATTATTCCTTAATAAAATTATATATACTTTTACATATAGTATCTGGTAGTTACACTGCATAGCACATGGCATAAAGCTATACAATTTCCTATGTGATATCAATACTGTCCTTAAAGTCTACATACAATTGGTGGTTTATATTGCATAGCATAGCTTAGTGATACGCAATACCCTATAAAATGCCAGGACTGTGCCAATATTTAAATATAACAAATACTGCAGGTTGCAGGGCTCTACTATACATTATGTACTGTTGGATTTCTTTACAAGTTAACTGATAAATAATAACCTCTAAGGTGCCAAGAGTGTGCCCACCTGTGCCAGCCCATGTGACTGTGCATGTTGTCAGGGCTCTATCATGTCTTATGTACGGTTGGATTCCTTTACAAGTTTACATACAGTATGAAGTAATTACATATCACAGCTCTCACTCTCTGCAAAATTTCCTAATAGGTTCCTGGAGTGTGCCCACCTGTGCCAGCCCATGTCACTATGCAGGTTGTGGGACCTCCATTATGCCTTATGTACTGTTGGATTTCTTTACAAGTTGACATACTGTATGTAATAATTATAGTGTATATTAAAACTCTTCCTGATACATAATAACCTAGATGTGCCAACATGTGCCAGCCTATGTGATTGTGCATGTTGTCAAGGCTCCTTCATGCCTTATGTACTGGTACAAGTTTACATACAGTGTATAGTAATTACATATCATACCTCTCCCTGATATATAATACCTTATTAGATGCCAGGAGTGTGCCTACCGGTGCATGCCCATGTGACAGTGCAAGCTGTCAGGGCTCCATCATGTCTTATGTACTGGTACAAGTTTACATAGAGTGTATAGTAATTACATATCATACCTCTCCCTGATATATAATACCTTATTAGATGCCAGGAGTGTGCCTACCGGTGCATGCCCATGTGACAGTGCAAGCTGTCAGGGCTCCATCATGTCTTATATACTGTTGGCCTCCAGTACACCTTTACATACAGTGTATAGTAATTACATATCATACCTCTCCCTGATACATAATACCTTATTAGATGCTAGGAGTGTGCCTACCGGTGCATGCCCATGTGGCCATGCAGGATGTCAGGGCTCCATCATGTATTATGTACTGTTGGCCTCCAATACAAGTTTACATACAGTGTATAGTAATTACATATCATACCTCTCCCTGATACATAATACCTTATTAGATGCTAGCAGTGTGCCTACCGGTGCATGCCCATGTGGCCATGCAGGATGTCAGGGCTCCATCATGTATTATGTACTGTTGGCCTCCTAACAAGTTTACATACAGATGTATAGTATTACATATCATACTCTCCTGATCATAATACCTTATTAGATGCAGGGGTGCCTCCCCGGTCATGCCCTGTGGCCAGCAGGAGTCGGGGGCTCCATCATGTATTAGTACTTTTGGCCCCAATACAAGTTTACATACAGTGTAAGAAATTACATATATACTCTCCCGTACATAAACCTTATTTAACTGGGTTTTTCCCCTACCGGTGCATGCCCATGTGGCCATGCAGGATGTCAGGGGTCTATCATTCCTTAAGTACTGTCGGATTTTTTTATATTTACATCGGGGATGTATTAAAAATACATGTCCAGTCCCCTTTTTAAAATGCCAGGAGTGTGCCCACATGTACCAGCCTATGTGACTGGGCTCTATCACACTTGCATGGTATAGTGATCACTATACAATATGTACTCACACGAAGACGTGGTAGATGAAGGCCCACCCGCGGGGTCGCTCCAGCACGTTGTACAGATAGTTCTGCAGGCGCCGGTACTTGACGTTGCGCCGGCAGCTCTGACTGCTGTTGTAAGATAGCGGCTTTCCCAATAAGCTCATGCGAGCTCCCTGCTTCCCCCTGCGGCTCTCCTGCAAGCTCCCTCCCGGCCCGCCACCGCTGCCTCTGCCAGTGTCACTCGTGCCCAGGAGAAGCAGTCCGTCCCCTCTATTGGAGTTCAGCAGCACCCTGCTGCCCCGACCCGACTCCACATCCTTCATGCCGTAGTATCGGTCCCGGCCCCTGCCTCTCCCTCCAGAGCTGCTTTTCATCCAGAGCCCAGAGCCTCCCTCATCGCCACCACTATGGTTGCGGGGCATGGCATCACCGGCGTGGGCACAGTGGGCAGAGCGAGGCGCTTCGAGTGCATGCACAGAGCAGACCTGGGGACAAGGTGGCAGCGCTTCCTGGCTGAGACTTGACGACTGTCAGATGAGATCACAACAACTTGGCACAAGCCATATATACATGAAAGGTCTGTGTGCAGGATGCCAGGAGCTTTTCAGCGTGTCTGTCACTTGGAGATGTCAGGGGCAGAGCCCCTGGAGACAGGACGGATCCTCACCCACACCACAGTACTTCCACTCTTCCGTGCGATTACTCTGCTCCTGCACATAAAGCCACATATTCTCTTCCAGAGTAAGAGCCCTCCTCAGTAAATCTGATCCCCTGCCCTGTGTGGAGGCACCATGCCCAGCAGATCGTATGTACAGCACAGTGGCACCAGGTTACACACCAAGATATTCTCTAGTCTCAGCCCCTGCCAACCTGTGTGCCACCTCCAGCCAGAGCCCCTGTCATCAACTGCTCCAATCTCCTTGCTGTGATGAATAAACAGGCATGTGATGGTCACAGATCACCAGCTGCAGAGTGCCCATGCACAGATCCCACAAGATGATCTCCTCAGCTGATGTCACTCCTGGAGCTCAGCACTGTGGAATTCCCTTGCTGCTCTGTGTACAGGAGGGGCCAGTGATCACACAGCTCTGTACATCCAGCAGGCTGCTGAAGCTCCACCACACCAGTGATCACACAGCTCTGTACATCCAGCAGGCTGCTGAAGCTCCACCACACAAGTGATCACACAGCTCTGTACATCCAGCAGGCTGCTGAAGCTCCACCACACAAGTGATCACACAGCTCTGTACATCCAGCAGGCTGCTGAAGCTCCACACAAGTGATCACACAGCTCTGTCCATCCAGCAGGCTGCTGAAGCTCCACCACACAAGTGATCACACAGCTCTGTACATCCAGCAGGCTGCTGAAGCTCCACCACACAAGTGATCACACAGCTCTGTACATCCAGCAGGCTGCTGAAGCTCCACCACACAAGTGATCACACAGCTCTGTCTATCCAGCAGGCTGCTGAAGCTCCACCACACAAGTGATCACACAGCTCTGTCCATCCAGCAGGCTGCTGAAGCTCCACACAAGTGATCACACAGCTCTGTCTATCCAGCAGGCTGCTGAAGCTCCACACAAGTGATCACACAGCTCTGTCTATCCAGCAGGTTGCTGAAACTCCACCACACAAGTGATCACACAGCTCTGTCTATCCAGCAGGCTGCTGAAGCTCCACCACACAAGTGATCACACAGCTCTGTACATCCAGCAGGCTGCTGAAGCTCCACCACACAAGTGATCACACAGCTCTGTACATCCAGCAGGCTGCTGAAGCTCCACACAAGTGATCACACAGCTCTGTCCATCCAGCAGGCTGCTGAAGCTCCACACAAGTGATCACACAGCTCTGTCCTTCCAGCAGGTTGCTGAAGCTCCACCACACAAGTGATCACACAGCTCTGTCCTTCCAGCAGGCTGATGCACCCTCATCCATTTTAAGTTTAGTAGCTGGGAAAAACATAGATTCCCCACCACTGTCACTTGCAGACAGCTGAACCTTCACCCATAGTAATAGCAGGGGCTGGGAGAAGCATGGAGCCCACCACTTCCAGGCAGCTGCACTTCCCACCACCCTCCAACAACTTTTCCAGAAGAATCCAGTAAGTGTGACAGTATGAAAGGGGTGCTGGTCACTTGTCCCTGTGCAGCCTGCAGCTCCAGTACTTCTCCCGGTGCTGCTGCTGACATACAGGCTGATGTGGGAGTGGAGGAGGGGGGGTGTGGGGAAATGAACAGAAGCTGTTAACACTGTGCTGTGGGGGAGAAGCAGCTGGCCGCATTCCTCCTTACCCAGGCAGCAGCAGCTCTTTCCTTTCCCCTTCCTTCACATGCTATATAAGCTCCTCACTGTGCGTCTACATGTCTGTGCTGGCGTCCTAAGGCACAGGTGCAACCAGCAGTCTAACTTGGGGGTGGAGATCTTTGTGGGCTGAGCAGCTTTTACATTATATAAGTCCCTCCAAAACTCAGGCTATCACAGTTTTTAGGCAGAACTGAAAGAAGCTGCAAAATCTGCCAGTTATGTTTCGTCTACTTAGATGAAAGGTTAAGTGACCTGCACCACTACATCCTCTTTACAGAAGGTTTCAGAAGGCTTCAATAGGGTTTGTTGATTGTTATTGCAGTCTGATGGGTAAATATGCTTTTTAAAGAGACAAAATGTCCTTTTAGAAAAATTAAAAAATATTCCATAGAATAGTGACTGCGATAGAGGAGAGAATGGTTAAACCACCCATAGCAATTGAAGCCAGACATACACCTTATCAGGCATTGATTCTCAACTTCCCAAGAAGAGAAAATGGTAAAACTTCCTGAAGAAATAGGTCCAATACTAATGTTGCTTCAGATTTGGTTTGATGTCAAATTTGATCGAAATCTAAAAGATTAGATGCGGGTTGGCTGAAATCGAATCGAGTTTTGGCAAAAATCAGCAAAAAGATTGACCTGAATTAAGGTGAAGGATTTTCAGGAGTTTTAGGGGTTAACTTACCATTCTGAATCGCTCCTAGAGCGGCATCACTTCCATTCTGAAGTCTGACACCCTATCCCACATCATTATCTTTTACCATAACATAGGGGTAACTGGATGGTAGACATTGCACTAAAAGTGATCCTGCACTGGGAGTGTTGCTGGATGGGGAGCACTGTGGAACAGTAAATTAACCCCATAAAACACAATAAAAAACCTTAACCCCAACTCAAGGTTAGGGACAGGGTTAGGATTCAGCCACATTTTTAATATGTTCGGTCAAACCAGTGTAGAATGGAACAGGAACCTATGTAAGCAAAACTAGTTAACACATTTACAAAACAGCTAAAACAAACAAAGAATGGAGAGAAACAGCAAAGGTGTTCCCCCTAATTTGATCACAAGATCTATAATTACTTTGTGAACTCCCATTTAGTGGAACCATTAGTCCTAAAGATGCCACCACTGAAAATGACTAATGTCTCTTCAGGAGAGGCTGTATAAGTAAACAGACCTCTTGTATTGCCACTAACATCAAGGAATTGATTGGCTCTCACTGTCATGAACCAATTGCTTTACTTCATGGGTAAAATTTACCCTCATGTACTTTGATGTATCTTCTAAAGATTGTTTAGCCATACATCTAAATAAGATGAAAAGGGTGTGTAAGAAAACGTGTTATTGTAAGACTTGTCCGTGAAATAAAGAATTTCATCTGTGACGTTAAAGAAGTCTATCGATTCTCTGATGTAAGTGGCAACACAAGAGTTTGTTGATTTTTTTTCTATACAGCCACATTCCAAACCAATTCTGAAGGATATGTTTCTAGTGGTGAAAATGGATGAAGCTTATAAAAGGAAATAACCTAAATGATGGTTAAAATCTACACAAAAGAAGAGATACCTTAAAGAAGAAAGATAAAACCCTGCAAAAGAAAATACTGTATGTCAAGGGAGAACAAGCAGGTTCTGGAGAAAGTAGAGAAGAATAATGCTTCATAAACAAATGAATCCAAGAGTAGGCAGATGGGAATGCTTAAAGTTTCCCAAACAAACAGGTTACAGAGAAGGTAGCTGTATGGTTACGTGGTTGAGAAGGTTGAAACAAGTTCAATTTATAACTATACTTTAATAATCTAGAGAAAGGCAAAATGTATCAATAATAAGTAATATTATAATTTTCATGAAAGGCATCAAAAACCTTCTTGAACTTGTTCAATGGTTCCACCATCACAACCCCTTATGACAATGAGTTCCATAGTGTTACCACTCTTACAGTAAAGAACCCCTATCTGATGATGGTAAAACCATAAAGGTAACCCACTTGTTGTTGTTACAAGCCTAGATGTAACAAGATCAGGCAAGAGATGTCTGTACTTTCCATTCACATATTTGTAAATGGTAAGTAAATCGCCCATAAGCTGTCTTGTTTCCAAGCTGGTAGAATAATAAAGCATTTCAGAAAATGGATACTAATACCCTTTGTGAGGAAAAATCCACTCAAAATATGACAGTTCTCTCTCCAACTTCATCTAGCCAGATCTCACAGATGGCCCCCAGCCCCCCATGAAAGCTCAATTAACACGTTAATCAGCACAACCAAGACCCCTTGTAAATGCTCTTCCATAGGAAGCCAACACAGCAGGACATGTGGACATCTCAAAAGAACCCTCATTTCCATTAATTAGCACTGAACAAATGTGCCCTCTCCAACTCCAAGAACAAAGACTTCAAATAATCCAACCTAGCCGACACGTCTCCGATATTTCATATAGATTTATAGGCGATCCACTCATAACTGGTCCATGGCGAGTTCATATCTTAAAATATGGAACTCCCCGCAACCATAGCCATTTACTCCCTGCTTGCATGAGGCAGGGGGGACCGAGTATCCAAAAACTGGAACCTATGGAGTCCTTTAGGATGGGGTGTCTGGTACCCGGGGGTAGTGTAGGTCAGCGGTTTCTGATGGTGGCACCGGCTCGGTTCTGTCCCAAATGCCATGCTGTGTTATGGTCCATTTTTGTGTTTCTGTCACAAATTGCATGGCCAGAGGAATGGGAGGAGTTCATAGCCCCGTCCCAGGGGTGTGTGGGGGGTGTAGGGGGTGCACGTGGGTGTCCCCTCACAGTTTATAAGCAGGAGCCCGGGTTGGCTCAACCGTTAAATCCATGGAGGGGGAAACTAAGAGCATTTCCAGGAGCATCCACACGCAGAAGCAGGCCACATAACGCCCCCTTGGTTGCCAAAAGCACCAAGGTAAACTAGGACACAATTTTTACTGCCTTTGTCTGTACCCATACTTATATTTGCACCTTGACTCTTATCTGTAATTATTATCTTTTGTATATTTTTGTCCTAGTGTGCCCCTCCAAGGCTAATTAAATCTATAAACTTTAATCTGAGTTGTCTGTCTTGGTAATCGGCCTGAAACTCCTAGTACTCAGGTCTATCATATAGCTACCCAGGTTTGATTTCGGGCCCTTGTTAAAAAGTCGGTAACGGACCGGTCTTAAAACAAAACTGGGAAATGGTGGCAGCCGTTAAAGTTATCTGGACATGGGAAAGTGTTTCTCGTCTTCCTTGTTTCTTGTGCCAGTGTGGAACAGGGGTTAACAGGGAACAGTATCTGGCTGACCTTGGTGCACCCCTAGAGGGCCAGACACAACATATCACCCCAAGTCAGGCGTCGACCTCGAGGGGGCCCGGCGGACAGGCTTTTTCCTGACAGATTGGGTGGAAGCGCGGTGGGATAAGACAATAGTGATTGTGAGTGGCGTTCTGTACTCCCAACACTAAGATCCCAGAGTGGTTTTGTGTAGGGTCTTAAGATTAATCAGCATAGACAAATAGAGTGCAAATAAAAGGTTTTTGGGTGATTAGGTTGCGTTTTTGTGTCAAGTGACAAGTGTTGCAGGATGGGGTTTTAACAAAGGGCCAAAGCTGAGGCCGGAGGAAAACCCAGTCGGTGAAGAAAAGGGGAGCTCGGCCAGACAGGATGTGGACTTTGAAGGCGAGGGGAGTCCCAGATGGGTCCTCAAGGAGCCAGTCACAGTGGTCAATGGCGCAGTGGGCAGATCACTTGCTATTCTCCTGAAAGCTGCTGGCTAAGCTTGAGGTGGAGACCTCGACGTACAAGGCCCTCTAGCGTGCAGAATGTGCGAGCGGGATAGAGGCGGAAGCTGCAGAACGTCACGAGTGGGTAGAGGCGGCAGCTGCCGAACGTCGGGAGCCGCGGAGGAACGTCAGCGGGAGCGTGACCACCAATTACAGGTGCTACAGCTGGAAAAGGCCAAGTCCACCCCAGCCAGTCAAGAGCCTTCTGAGACAAGGTCCAAATTTAAGGGTGGAGGACTTTCCCATGGTGGCTAAGGGTGGAGGCCGGGACACCTTCTTGCTGGCCGTCGAAAAATTTGCCCCCCAGTACCATGGTTCCCTGAGGACCAGTGGGTCGGTTTCTAACTCCTGTCTCAGAGGGGTTTAAAGCCCTGGAGATCTTGGGAAACTGCCCAGCGTTTGCACCCGGATTTACGAGGAAGTCAAGCAGGCTTTGATCCGGCAGTACAACCTCACTCCTGGATGTACCAGGAAAAAGCTGGGGAGTTTGCAGGGGGTTACAGACAGCTGGGCCGACCACTTTGCAGGCCTTCCGGAGAGAAGTCGACCAGTGGACCTCGGGGTTAAAGTCACCAGCTTTCCAGCAGCTGAAGGAGCTCATCGCCACAGAGCAGTTTTTGTGGAACTCCCCAGAGGACCTCCCAGCAGCACCTTTGTGCCCGGAAATGGAGGGGCCCCCGCACAGAAAACCTCGGGGATGAATATGCCAAAAATCGGGCATTTGGGGCCGGGAAAGCACACCAGCGGGGAGAGGTGGTAAGTTGCCGCGGGCCGGGTTTCCCTAGCTAAGCCAGGGGCCCAGCCATGCTTCCACATCTGGGGGAACCCGACTCTTGCACTTTTGCAAACGCCGGGACATTCAAGGCGCATGTCCCCAGCGCCAGAAGGGCCGTCCCAGCCCCCTTTTCCCAAATTGCCCCAAGGGTTTTGTGTGTGGGTGTGGGTGGGGGAAGGCCCTTGATAAATACCAGCCAGTCACCATAGGCGGTCTGTTGCCATGGGACTCTTGGACCCCGGCGTGGAGATGACTGTGGGGCGGCCTGAGCTGGTGTCCAAAGGGACATGAAAACCAGAAAAGACCTGTGCTGTCTCCGGAATTGGAGGCGTTGTGCCAGCGTTTGCCAGTTTGCCAGGGTGTATTTGGATGGGGTCCCGGGCAGGGAATGGGGGAGGTGAGGGGTATCGCCAAAACATTCCGGGCTATTTTTTTTGTTAGGGGGGCTGGTAGCCATTTTGGGCCCCCTGAAGTACCAAGGTCTGCTCCCCCCCAATGTGATGTGTCATCTAACCATGTTAATATTGTGGACAATGTTGTTAACATGCATACTGAGGGGAGTATGGGGGTGGGTGATATGGTGTGTTCCTCTCCATCCTGTGGAGAGGAGATAAGATCAGCAGGTTGCAATTGGGCAGCAGGATGTGTCCAGCAAGCTGGCTGGGAATCGTTGTCCTCTGGTGTGGCATCCGAGGGGACAAACAGGGGGAGACAAGCTGTGGTGGTGGAGCATGCAGGTGAGGCGGGGGCTCCCAGGAAAGGCCACAGAGCAGGGTCTCCCCACAAACAGGATGTCGGAGGGCCAGGTTAGGCCGAGCAGACTGGCGACTTATATAGATGCCAAGGGGGAGGGATCCCCAACAGCGTTGCAGCGGTCGTGGCCGCTGTCACGCGCTGTGGGAGGGCCAGGAGCCAGGAGGCCCTCAGGGGCCCGCCCGGTATTTTTCCCATCGGCAGGTAAGTGCCAGGGTAGGTGGGGCCGGGAAAGATAGGTCCCGTGGAACCGACAGATGACGGGGCAGTCTCATCCATTTGGCCAGTTAGTCGAGAGTTTCAGGCAGCGTTAGCGGCTGACCGACAGCCTGAAGCTTCAAGGAGCAGGCGGGGACAGCCACCCTTGGACTTAGAAAAACGCGGGGTGGGTCTGGGACCCAAGGACGGCTGTTTCCCGTGATGGTCCGACTGGGTTCACCGGAGGCGTGGCCCAGGGACCCACGGTTGGGGGGTACCTATCCGTTCAGGGCGGAGTTGTTGGGGGTTGTGCATGAGATTCCGATGGCCGGACACCAGGGATCACCAAGGGCAAGGGAAAAAATGGCACAGCATTTCTACTGGCCAAAGATGGGGGACTGATGTGGCTGCGTACTGCGTTCATGCGACACCTGCAGAGGGTGGGGAAGGCGGGGCCCAGGTCCAAAGCCCCACTGGTTAACCCCTGCTATCATGACGAGCGTTAAGGAGGGGGGCTGTGGATTTTATTGGACGCGATCTTCCCAGCAGCACCGGGAAAAGCTTCGTACTGACGGTAGTAAGACTATGCCACTCGGAAACCCCGGGGCGGTAGCCTTGTCGTCCATTCGGGCCGACCAAGGTTTGGGACGCCTTACTGGAGATTTTCCCCTTTAGTGGGTTTCCCAGGAAATGCTCACTGACCGGGGGACCCGTTCATGTCGCAGTTAATGGAGTCCTTGTTAAGCTGATACAGGTGCAACATCTGGTGGCCAGCCCGTACCACCCAAGACTAATGGCCTGTGTGATGGTTAAATGGCCCCCTGAGGATGCTTAAGTGTTGGTCGACACCCACGGGCGCGACTGGGAGCGGTACTCCCACACCTATATTTGCTTACGGGAAGTTCCCAGGTTCTCCCTTCGAGCTCCTGTATGGGCGACATGTACAGGGGCCCCGGCTCTGGTGAAGGAGGCTGGGAAGGAGGACTTAGCAACCCGGAGGTATTCGGTCATTGGGGTATGTTGTGCGCTTCCGTGACCAAAATGCAGGTTTTGACACAGCTAGTGCCGGAATATTGCCCACGAGCCCCGGCTTTAAACCCGAAGGGAGTGGTACGACCAAAACGTTGTGAGAGGACCTACCGATGGTTCAGAAAGTGTGGGGACTGGTCCCCGTACCACAGGACAAGCTTCAGGCGCCTGGGGAAAGGCATTGTCGTGCCCAGCAAATCAACGCAAATCAAAGTACTGGTCACCCTGGACTATGACCGGGGAAGGCAGAAGGCCTTCCACGTGAACATGATGAAGGCGCATCATGAGTGGGAGGCATGAGCCCTTCCCGTGTACAACCTGCCCGAGGTAGGTGAGACGGAGAAACTCTTGGATATGCTCGCCCCGGACAGGGCAGATGGATCCCTAGCGGGATGTGGAGATTTTTGGAAGCTCCCGGAGGACCAACGGTCCCAAATGTTGGCAACTCTCCACCCCTTCGGGCATTGTTCACTAACGTGCCTGGAAGGACAGAGTTCAGCCGTCCATACGTGGACACGGGGATCACCCCCAATCCGGCGTTCAGCATATCGGATTTTCCCCGAAGTTGCAGGCAGCATGCGTGAGGAGATTGACGAGATGCTGTAGCTGGGGGTCATCCAGGCATCCAACAGTGGACTGGGCCTCGCCTGTAGTCCTCGTCCCAAGAAGGATCGGACCCCTCCGGTTCTGCGTGGACTTCAGGGGGCTCAACGCTGTCACGGTCACCGATGCGTTCCCAATGCCACGCATCGATGACCTGCTCCCATCAGTTTGCCGGGGCCAAGTACTGCCATCATGGATCTAGCCGGGGATATTGGCAGATTCCAATGACCCATGGGGCCAAGGGAATATCTGCCTTTATCCCCATTCGGAACCGTTCGGCATGAAGGAATGACCTGCCACTTTTCAGCGGATGGTCAACACGCTGCTCAAGGGACTTGGGAAAGGGGACGGGTGCGTTTTTGGATGACATAGCCGTTTTCAGTCCCCCTGGGAGGATCACCTCCCGGACCTGACGCAGGTGCTTGGACGTATCCGCCCGGCCCGGCTTGACCATCAAGCTGTAAATAGTGCCAGCTGGGCATGAGTGAGGTCCACTACCTGGGGCACCGGGTAGGTGGGGGTTTTCCCTTTAAGCCCGAGCCCCGCAAAAGGGGATGCCATCGCATCTGGGCCTACCCCCAGGACCCAAAAAGCAGGTGATGTCCTTCTTGGGCACCGCTGGGTATTAGGAGGTTTGTTCCACACTTAGTAGCCTGGCCAAAACCCCTGCAGACCTCACCGGAAGAGGTTGCCCCTCCGCAATCGATTGGGACAAACGACTGCGAGACCCGGCCTTCCCAAGCCCTCAACGCCGCCTTGTCCAGTTCCCCAGTACTACAAGCCGCCGACGTCACCTGGCAGTTTATAGTCCAAACCGACACCAGTGACTTTCGCCTCGGTGCAGTGCTCAGCCAGGTGGACACAACGGTACAGGAACATCCGTTATGTACCTGAGCCCGGGAAACTTCTGCCGAGAGAAGTGGCCTATTCCCCATGGAGAAAGAATGCCCGGCGATAGTGTGGGCCCTCAGCGGCTGCAGCCCTACCTATGCAGGCGTATTTCATTGTGGAGACAGACCACAAACCCTCTGAGTGGTTATAAACGGTCTCCGTAACCAGTGGGAGGTTGCTACGGTGGAGCCTGGCGTTCCAACAGTACAACTTCGCCATTCGCCACTGGAAGGGCCGAGACCATGGCAACGCCGAGGGTTGCCGACAGGGAGAGGGTAGCCTGGGCATTGGGAGCACCGAGGAGGTGCTGCCCCCTAGCGCCCTCTAAAGGGGGAGGTGTGAGGAAAAATCCACTCAAAATATGACAGTTCTCTCTCCAACTTCATCTAGCCAGATTCACAGATGGCCCCAGCACCCCCAGGAAAGCTCAATTTACACGTTAATCAGCACAGCCAAGACCCCCTTTTAAATGCTCTTCCATAGGAAGCCCAAAAACCAGCAGGACATGTGGAATCTCAAAAGAACTCTCATTTCCATTAATTAGCATGAACAAATGTGCCTCTCCAACTCCAAGAACAAAGACTTCAAATAAACCAACTAGCCGACATGTCTCCGATATTTCATATAAATTTATTTGGCGATCCCGTCATAATTTGGGGCCATGGCGAGTTATATCTTAAAATATGGAACTCCCGCACACTTTGCCACTACTCCATGCTTTGCATGAGGCAGGGGGACCGAGATATCCAGAACTGAACCTATGGAGCCCATAGGATAGGGGTGTCTGGTACCCGGACGTAGTGTAGGTCCAGCCGGTTCTGATGGTGGCACCGGCTCGGTTCTGTTACAATGCCCTGCTGTGTTATGGTCCATTTTTGTGTTTCTGTCAGAAATTGCATGGCCAGAATGGGAGGAGTTAATAGACCATCCCAGGGTGTGTGGGGGGCGTGTAGGGGGCTGCCACGTGGGCAGGCCCCTCACAGATATAAGCAGGAGCCCGGGTTTGCTCAACCGTTGATCCATAGAGGGGGGTACCTAAGAGCATTTCCAGGAGCATCCACATGCAGAAGCCAGGCCACATACGCCCCCCATGTTAGCCGAGCACCAAAAGTAACTAGACACATTTTACTGCCTTAGTCTGTAACCCATGCTTATATTTGCACCTCTGACTCTTATCTGTACATTATTATCCTTTTGTATATATTTGTCTAGTGTGCCCTCCAAGGCTAATTAAATCTATAAACTTTAATCTGAGTTAGTCTGTCTTGATCATCGGCCTCACACGCCTAGTACTCGATCTATAATATATAGCTACCCCAAGGTTGGTTTCGGGCCTTGTTATAAGTCGGTAACGGACCGGTCTTATAACTAAACTAGAAACTGGTGGCAGCCGTTCAGGATTGTGGACGAGGAAAGTGTTCTCTCGTCCTCCCTGGTTCTCCCTGGGCCCGTGTGGACAGGGGTTAACAGTGGAACAGTATCTGGCTGACCTTGTGCACCCCCTAGAGGGCAGCGCAACGTCACGGTACACCCAAAGTCAGGCTATCGACCCTCGAGTGGGCCGGCGGTCAGGCTTTTTCCTGACACCCTTCAATCTCTCCTTTACCCATCTCTGAACACAATCTGCTTACCTTCTCCACCACTTCCACCCCACCTGCCCCAAATCTACTCCTCCCCTACAGTCAGGGCCCCCCCTTTAGTTTTTAGGTAGTCAGGGCCCCCCTTTAGTCTTAGGTAGTTAATTCCCCCGTTAGGTATTCAGGGCCCCCGTCGGTCTTAGGTAGTTAGGGCCCCCTTTAGTCTAAGGTAGTTAGGGCCCCCTTGAGGTACTCAGTGCCCCCTTCAGTCTTAGGTAGCCAGGGCCCCTTTAGGAAGTTTTAAAAAAAAAAAAAACACACACACACACAAACCACCGCTTATCTCATTCCCGCTCCTGGCCGCTTCCCGCCGGCTTCTTCTGCCGCCCTGCATAGGTGGCGCAGTGATGTGACATCACTGCGCCGCCTACGTCACCGCTACAGGCCGGCACCTGGCAGGCTTAAGGCATAACACCTTAAACCTGCAACAATAACCCCGTTGCTACTACCCCATAAACATGTCTGCCCCTTACCTTCTGTCTCTTCCCACCTTACTTGTAGACTGTAAGCCCTCACGGACAAGGACCTCTCTCCTCCTGTACCAGTTGTTAGTTATTAATTTGTCACCTTTGTACTTGTTTGACCAATGTTATGTATGCAACCCGAATGTACAGCACTCTGGAACCAAGGGCACTCTAAACTAAATAATAATAATAATAACAACAATAATTATAATAATAATAATAATAATAATAATAATAATAATAATAATAATAATACTAGAGAAGGTGTACGGTTTAGGCTACAGTTTTTTTTTAACAAATTGGTGGTTCCAGTGCAAACTTTTCTATTCTCATTAAGAGGCAGTTTTGTAGATAAAGGTGCTAATAGTGTTTTTGTTGTGCGTTTAAAACCTATTAAAAATGCTTTTAGAAACCCATGTGTAAAAAATACATGTTTTCTTGAAAAGGCGTATATGGTTTTGATCAATCATAACAAGTAGCTTTGTTCAAAATACATGTATGTTTTTGAAAACATTTTTTTAAAATAATTTTTTTTTCAAAGGCATTTATAAACGGATTACAAAAATGTTACTTTTAAACAGCACTCTCCATAGGAAAGTTTTGGATTTACAGATGAGGCTTTAGCTTTCCCTTTTCTTCTCCTACCGAAGTTAAGGCTAGGTTCACATTTGTGTTGGAGGTTCCATTTAAAGCCTCTGTTGCAGAGGTGGCACTGGATCTGTTATGGTATCTGGCTTTTTATTGGAAATAATAGCATAGCATATATATTCAACAGCCACCACATTCAGGCTCACATTACGTCAACTTGACTCTTACTTCTTCAAAACCTCTTCTGGGTACCAAACATATAGGGGCAGATTTATCAAGGCAGTTGCACCAGAATTCTGGCTCCATTTGCGCCAAAAACAAGCTTTTCGCCACATTTACTATGTGTTTTAGACAGTTTCAGGTACTTCTGCACCGCGTCTGACAAAGGGGGCGTGGCTTTGTAAAAGGGGCATGGCTTAAATAAGACAAAAAATGCGCAAGGATGTGTGACCAAATTCTGGCGTAAAAGTAAGCCACCTTAAAGATGGTACAAACTGAGACTAGAGAGATCTAACTTTCGCCAGATTTATCAATACTATGATAAATTTAGCGCATTTTAAGACTGCCTAGTCTAAGTTTACACTGTCTAAAAGTTAGACACTTTTGATAAATCTGCCCCATAGTCCCCTTTATCATGTTATTGGAGGAGACTTTTGCTCTGATGTCCACAGATGGGACTGGATGTCTACAGGAGAGTCTTTAACCAGTTCCTGACCAGGCTGTTAACCTCCCTCCTTGACCAGGCATTTTCCCTTTTCTTAGTACATACAGGTATTAAAATTGAATTTTTCTTACCTTTTTTCTTGCAGCATATTTCACTACGTCTTTCAAATCCAGTGTCGTACTTTGGTGGTATTCAACTAAAATTGTCTAGTCTATGATTATGTTTTGTGACATTGTTGAGCACAACAAAAAAGATTCACTGAGAGCTCAGGTTACAGCTCAAAATATAATTCAACTGAAAGGTGAAGGGTAGGAGGTAGAGTAGCAGAAAGACACACATTGATGGTGCAGGCTGTATAGTAAGTGTTTCATCTCACTTCAGAGCTAAAATCACAGCTACACTGCTCCTTGTTGCTGTCTAATGTCCCCCATGGTGCTGCTTATGTGTGACAGAGTCTCCTTTTTTACATTTATTTGTCTCCCCTCTCCATAGACTATGAGCAACTGTAACCTGAAGATAGATTCCCTCAGTGAACAGCTAAGGATGCAGTAGAGGAGGAGAAAAGGAGGAGAAAAAGTGAAAAAATGTAACATTACAAAGTTTCTTATTTTCACATACACTTTTTATTTAAGGAAATTTTGTTTTAAACAAAATGCAATTATTATATCTGCTGAACCATTCAATAAGCACAGCTAGATTTTTGCAGCCCCCTATTGCTCGTATCCTCGGCAGTTGCCTAGTACATCTTAAGGCTCAGAAGATAGTGTTTCTCTTTTTACCTGCAAATACCTATATTGTGCCTAGAGAGTTCACTGACTGTGCACAGGTGAACACAGTGGAGCAGGATCTGTGGCTGCAACAACCAACGATGTTCGTGCAGTTTCTGCTGTGGTGCTGCTGCTACTCTCTTTTCATTAATGCAAATGGTGTGGCCCCTTGAAGTAACTAGAAGTGTGGCCGATCGGGGCTGTCATTAAGTTTGCTGCCCCCCTTTTTACAGACCCATCCCCAATTTCTTAGGCAAAACCTCTTTTTTACAGGCCTTCCTCGTTAGCATAAATCATAATTGCAATTATGATTTTATGTCACGATATTCTAAAAATCCAAAACTTTTTTACTTTTATTGCAATGGATCTTTGAAAAGGCTTTTATTTGTGGGATAAGTTTATGTTTTTTATTGATAACATATTGGGTACATAAGATTTTTTAAAATGCTTTTCAATCTGTTTTTTTTTGTGAGGCTAGATGAAAAAGACAATTCTGGCAAGGTTTGATTTTTTATTTTTTCGGTTTTTCTCTATATGGACTAAATTACATTATTTATAGATTGGATCCTCATGGATATAGCAATATCTATTATTTCTTTTTAATAAAGTATGTTTAGGGGGTTTGTGTTTGTTTTCTCTTTTTAATTTGCAAAAACTTTTTTTGCTTTGCTTTTTACTTTTTTAACTTCATATTTGGGACTAATTATGCAATCACTTGATTACTTTTATAATACATAGCAACACATTACGGTTTTACTGTATATTATAGTGTATATGTCAGACAGTCTATATTAGACTTTGCCTGTGGCAAAACCTATTAGGCTCCTGTATTTGTACTACACCAGGGGTATATAAAATAACCCGTAAATACAAACAATAGTCAAGAAATAATCAAAGGAATCACTGGACAAGACTATAAAACTTAACTTTTACTAGATACTTTAAAAGAGGAAAAAATTAATTAACAATCTCCTATAGACAAAACAATTAGCAGGGAATAAAATACCTAACCCTATCATACCCTAACTCTGTGCTACCTATCCACAAAATGTGGGAATTTCGCCCCAAAAGGGACGGTCCCACCCGGAACCTAATTACAAACGGCCCTATAAATTCCTACACACCCTAATAGTGAAAAAGTGATATCTTTATGTATAAAACACCTTTAAAAAGACCACCGAAACAAATCTCCTGGGTACCTCTGAGCCCGTACCATCTGCAGCTGGATCTGGCTATAATATGCAGCTGGGCTCCCACAGAAGTGGACAGGAATGAAGCTAGCTCCAATCTCAGCCATTAAACCCCAGATACTGCGGTCATTGGTGTCCATGGAATTTAGGCAGTTAATATGGGAAGTGGGCTTCTTCTATCACCCATGAGGTAGCAGAATGCCCAAATAATGGCCTTTTGGTCTGCCAAATACAGGAGCAAAATACCTAACCCTATCATACCCTAACTCTGTGCTACCTATCCACAAAATGTGGGATCTTCGCCCCAAAGGGCGGTCACACCCAGACCCCAATTACAAATTTGCCCTATAAATTCCTACACCCCAATAGTGAAAAAATATTTTATATGTATAAAACACCTTTAAAAAGACAGTGTACTAAGGTTCCAATACAATAATACCATAAGTACACCAACACATGAGCTCCAATGCAGGGTTATACAGCTCATGAGTACATATGTCAATTTGAATACAATAAAGCTCCAATATTATTATTATTATTATTGTTATTATTTATTTTAAAGCGCCATTGATTCCAGGGCGCTGTACATTTGAGGGGGTTACATACATAACATAAGTCAAACGAGTACAATGATAAGTGATTAATAAACAATTGGCACGACGAGGGAGAGAGGACCCTACCCCGAGGCTCAAATCTACAAGGAGGGGGAAAGAGAAAGGAGGTGAGGGGGAGACATGTTGTGGGGGAAAGTA